>JAQPPZ010000383.1:600000-862500 GCA_028583015.1 Wollemia nobilis | reverse complement strand
GAAACTGCGACATGTCGCGATATCGCGACACATTTGCTACTTTGCTCTTTCTGGGTGCTTCGGACCGCGACGAAGCAACATGTCGCGATATCGTGACACTTTTTCCCCTTAGCTCTTTCTCTTTGCTTCGGGCCACGAAAAAACAACATGTCGCGATATCGCGACACTTCTGCCTCCTTGCTCCCTTTTGCTGCTTGTAGCCGCGAAAATGCAACATGTCGCGATATCGTGACACTTTTCCTTCTTTGCTCTTTCTCATTGCTTCGGACCGCGACGGAGCAACATGTCGCGATATCGTGACACTTTTTCCCCTTAGCTCATTCTCTTTGCTTCGAGTCACGAAAAAGCAACATGTCGCGACATCGCGACACTTTTGCCTCCTTGCTCCCTTTTGATGCTTGTAGCCGCGAAAACGACATGTCGCGATATCGTGACATTTTTCCTACTTTGCTGTTTCTGAGAGCTTCGGACCGCGACGAAGCAACATGTCGCGAAATCGCGACACTTTTTCCCCTAAGCTCTTTCTCTTTGCTTCGGGCCGCGAAAAAACAACATGTCACGATATCGCGACACTTCTGCCTCCTTGCTCCCTTTTGATGCTTGAAGCCGCGAAAATGCGACATGTCGCGATATCGTGACACTTTTCCTTCTTTGCTCTTTCTCATTGCTTCGGCCCGCGACGAAGCAACATGTCGCGAAATCGTGACACTATTACCCCTTAGCACATTCTCATCACTACGGGCCGCGACAAAGCAACATGTCGCGATATCGCGACACTTTAGCCTCCTTGCTTCCTGTTGATGCTTGAAGCCGCGAAAATGCGACATGTCACGATATCGCGACACTTTTCCCTCTTTGCTCTTTCTCAATGCTTCGGACCGCGACGAAGCAACATGTCACGATATCGCGACACTTTTTCCCCTTAGCTCTTTCTCTTTGCTTCTAGCCACAAAAAAACATGTCACGATATCGCGACACTTTAGCCTCCTTGCTTCCTGATGGTGCTTGAAGCCACGAGAATGCGACATGTCGCGATATCGCGACACTTTTCCCTTCTTTGCTCTTTCTCATTGCTTCGGACCGCGATGAAGCAACATGTCGCGATATCGTGACACTTTTTCCCCTTAGCTCTTTCTCTTCGCTTCGGGCCATGAAAAAGCAACATGTCGCGATATCGCGACACTTTGGCCTCCTTGCTTCCTTTTGATGCTTGAAGCCATGAAAATGCGACATGTCGCGATATCGCGACACTTTTCCTTCTTTGCTCATTCTCAAGGCTTCGGGTCACGACGAAGCAACATGTCGCGAAATCGTGACACTAATTTCCCTTAGCTCTTTCTCTGTGCTTCGGCCCGCGAAACAACATGTCGACACTAGGAGGATCGAAGCACAACTGACAAAGCAAGAAGAGACTCCTCTTCCTTTTTCTGCCCCCACAGATGCAGCATCAATGGCGGTCATTTTGAATAATCCCTTCCACGTCCGGTGGAAGGTTACACGTCCATGTGATCAGCCTGTCAGCGTCCATGCCTATGTTTGCACATTTGTCTGCCACCTTGTTGCCTTCACGAAAGACGTGGTTGGCCATGCTGTCATTTCTGTTTTGTAGAAGGATCCTTGCTTCCCTAATGCAGGCCTCAAATTTCTAGGGAGGATCCTTATCATTGTTGAGGAGATTGATAATCACTTGGGAGTCTCCTTCAACCATTAGCCGCTCTCGGATGTTCTGAGCAAGGTGAAGACCGTGCCAAACTGCTCTGGCCTCGGCTACATTGTTGGTGGAGAGACCCAGGGGCTCTGCATAGGCCATGATGGTGTGACCTTGATGGTTCCGAACGATACCTCCTGCCCCAGCGCGACCCGGATTGCCCTTGGCAGCTCCATCAAAATTCAACTTAAGGTGCCCGACGGGGGGAGGGATCCACCTAACCTCGCCTCTAGGATTGGGATTGCCTCTTTCATCGTTACAAGGGAGATTCAGGGACTGGGCTAGACATTTTTCTCCAGGGGGAACAGAAGGGTCCTCACCAGAGGACGACAAGGTGTTTTCTCTGGCAAAGGCGAGGATTTTGTTCGTGATGGTACCAGAATCTCTGGACGATTCATTGAAAACTCTAGAGTTCCTTTCAAGCCAGACCTGCCACAAGAAATGGTGGAGACAAATCTTCCACATGAAGCTCAATTGGGGGCTGGTAAACGGTTTTGGCCATTGATGGAAAAAGTCCTGAATGGAGCCAGGTCTGACCCAGGCTATATTGAAAGCTTGGAGGATACCATCTAGGATTGAGGAGGCAATCGGGCACTCTATGAAGAGGTGGTGGATTGATTCCCAATCTGCCCTGCATAAGAAACACCTGTTAGGAATAGTCAAACCACGCTTCATCATATTGTCAATAGTAAGGATTTTCCCTTGGACAACCAGCCAAGTGAAAAAGGATACTTTGGTAATTAGTCCCTTGATCCACACCAGGCGGGTCTGGAAGCGAGGAACATCAGGATGGATGAGCAGATTATATGCGGATTTGACTGTGAACCTCCCACTATCTGTGGCTGTCCATCTCATCTTATCATCGCTCAGAATTGTGGGGACAAATTGATGTTCCAGAATACCCTTGAGCTTTTGAGTCGCTGCCTCCATCCCCTGAACGACAATCGGCTTCCATTGGAGACTGCCCCTATCCAACATAAGGAAGTCAGCCACCTTAGTCCCAAACCTCTCAAGAGTGATGTTTCTTAGCTGAGCGAAAGAGGGATCGGAGCAAAGAGCCTCTGCCCCTGCCCATCTGTCCTCCCAAAAGTTGATTTTTTGGCCATCACCAAGGGTCCACCTCATGCCATTCCTCAGCACGTCCCTGCAAGACAAGTTTGCTTTCCAGAAGGCTGATCCCCAGGATGGACAGACATTTCTTAGGAGATCAGTGCCTTGGAGATATTTTTGGTTAAGGATAGTGGTCCATTCGATCCTCTCATTGGAAATCAGATGCCAGGCTTGCTTAGCAATAAGAGCCAGATTGAGAAGAGAGAATCTCCTCAGGCCTAGCCCACCAAGATCCTTAGGTTTGCACACCTTGTCCCACCCAACCAGGTGGATTCGCTGCTTTTCTTCAGAGCCGGACCAAAGGAAATTCTTTTGGAGCTGTTCAATTGACTGATATACCCGAGCAGGAGCTTTAAACATCGATAGGAAGTAGACCGGGATACTTTGAAGGGAGGCCATGGTAAGAATAGCCTTGCCTACTTGGGAAAGCAGGTGGCCCTTCCACCCGGCGAGCTTCTTTTGGATCCTCTCCAGGACGATGTTCCACATGGAGAACGTCGAAACCCCGGTGAACAAGGGGAGACCAAGGTAAGACGTAGGAAGAGTGGAAATGGAGCACTCAAGGATCCTGGCTATTTTGATTTGCCTCTGGGGGGGTGTTGAGAAAAAACACCTTGCTTTTATTGAAGTTGACTTTTTGGCCTACAACATCTTCATAGAGCCTAAGGATATGCTTAATGTTCTTGGCCTCTGCCATCGACGCCGCAGTCAGCAATAAGGTGTCATCCACGAATTGCTGATGGGAAACCGGATCCATGAGAGAAGTAGCTTTAATACCTAAAATTAATCCAGAGGCACGGGCAGCTTTGATGGATCTTCCTAAAGCTTCGGCCACGATGATAAACAACATAGGGCTAATAGGGTCCCCTTGCCTGAGCCCCCTCCGACTTTGGAAGAACTCGGTCGACGACCCATTGACCAACACTGAGAACCAAGGTGATCGAATGTAGCCACTGATAAGTCTGACCCAGTCGGGGTGGAACCCAAATTTCAGCAAAATGGCATTCACAAAGTCCCAGCTGACACGATCGAAGGCCTTATTCATATCAAGCTTCAGCGCTAAAGCCACCTTCTTGGTCTGGGACATAGAGTGAAGAGCTTCATGGACAGTGATAACACCATCCAGGATCGACCGCCCCTGAACAGAACTGCCCTGGCAGGAATCAATAATCTGGGGCAGAATCCCTTTCATACGATTTGCAATGGCTTTAGTGAGGACTTTATATAGCACATTGCAGAGGCTGATTGGTCTGAAGTCAAAAATGGTTCTGGGAGCCGGACCTTTTGGGATCAGGGCTAAGAATGTGGAGTTGTAGCTGCGGGGAATATGCTTAGAGACTTGGAACTCCCGGATGGTGGAACACACCTCATCTCCAAGGATGTCCCAATAGGTTTGGAAAAACCTGGGGGGAAACCCATCGGGGCCAGGGGCCTTGTCAGGGTTCATGGAGAAAAGGGCCTGCTTGATTTCCTCATCGAAGAAGGGAGCAGAGAGCATTTGGTTGGTGTCATCCTCGATCCTTCGGGGAATGAATTGGAGCATAGAATCTCGGGCAACAACATGATAGGGAGGATCCTCACCAAGGAGGGCACTGAAGTGGGACAGGGCTTCGTGCATAATGTCCTTGTTACCCCGAGCACTGGATCCATCAGATTTGAAAATCTCTTTGATACAATTGTTGCTCCTATTTTTGAGAGTGGTGACATGGAAGAACTTAGAGTTAGAGTCTCCATATTTGAGCCAAAGGGCCCTCGATTTCTGCCTCCAGAAAGTTTCCTCACTCGCCAAGATGTTGTGGTAATCTGCCAGAAGCTTCCTCTCTTCGACCCTGGTCTCTTCATCAAATTCACCATGTTGGATCTTGCTATCAATGGCTTTCAGCTTTTCACCCACTGTCTTCTTGTTTTCGAAAAGGTTTCCAAACACCTCTTTGTTCCACCGCTTGAGATTGAGCTTGACCACTTTCAGCTTTTGGGACAGTTTATAGGATGGACTTCCCTGGAAGGGCTGATGCCACCAGTTGATGATTTGGTTTTTCAGGTCCGGGTGCTTGACCCACATAGCCTCAAACCGAAATGGATGACTGCCCCTAGAGTTGGCCGCTTGAGGGACCTCCAGCAGGATTGGGTTATGATCAGACCCAACCTTGGGGAGGGAGTGCAGAGAGGATTCTCCGAAGACCTGGATGGCTTCCTGCGAAAGCAGGACCCGATCAAGCCGCTCTTGGATGAGGTTGCTGCCCAGCTACCTGTTGGACCAAGTGTACTTAGCATCCTTGAGCTTGATATCCATCAGCTCATGGGAGTGGACAAAATCACTGAATTCCTCCATGCTCCTAATCGAAAGCCCTGATCCCCCCCTTTTGTCCGACGGGTATAGGGGGGTGTTAAAGTCACCTGCGATCATCCACGGGATGTCCTGGAAGGCCTTGCTCATGTGGCTCAGAAGCTCCCACAGCATGCCTCTACCTTGCACGGTGTTGGGCGCATAGACATTTGAAAGGATCCAGGAGTTATTGTTGGTTATGTCATGAAACAGGATAGTAAGAACGCTGTCATCCACCTGAATGACGCTGCCTTCCAATCTCTTGGGGTCCCAGAGGACCATAAGACCACCAGAGGCTCCTCTGGCAGCCTTGAAAACCATTTCCCCTTGATCCCAAATTTTGTGAGCTAGAGACAAGGAGCACGCTTCATCTGATTTCGTTTCTTGGAGGATAAAAACAGAGGGGGAAGTCTCTTTCCTTAAAGCTTTGACAGCTCTCTGCTTGGGCAGGCCATTAAGGCCTCTCACGTTCCATGAGAGGACCTTCATTTAGACTATTTTGGATTCCTCCCTCTACCCCGACCTTGGGGTGGGGGAGGTTTGCTGATCTTGTTGGCCTCAAAGGTGGCCATGTCCTGAGGCACCAGAGTGCTTTGCTTTTCGTTTGCAATCTCATTTTCAATTTTCATTCTGTAGTGTTCTGCATCTGGGATTCTTCCCCTCCTTTTCTCGCTGCCACAATCTATAGCAATAGTTGAACTACGGGTTTGCTTTGGGCTAAACTTTGGGGTGGGGATTTGCAGCTGGGTCGGGCAAGATCCACCTACACCCACTGATGGATCTGCCACTAACTGCTCACCATTCAAGCTCTGGCCGACACCATCAGACTCCAGGGGCATGCCGTAAGGGCAGCTTGGGGTTGGGTGGGGAGAGGGCCTACACGGGGAAAGGGGAGGGGAAGCAAGGGTTTCAGGGAGCCCCAAGGCTGGATCTTCAATAGGGGGCTAGCCGAATCGATGACAGGCACAACAAGGATTTCAAAAGAATTTGGGTCAAAAAATGAAGGACGAACCTGAGAAGCCAGGTCGAAATCCATGATCTATTTTCCTTTCCCTTTCTGATGAGCAGGATTTTCTTGGGGTTTCTGTTGGTAAACGCCTCTGTGAGCTGCTTTGTTGGGCCTGGCCCAGGGGCGGAGGGGTCTTCCCTGCCTATTTGTAGAGGGACCTTTAGGATTACTTCTAAACGGTGCTTCCTTGGTAGCCACCAGATCTGGACACTGGTTCCTCAGGTGTCCTTGGGTTTTGCACTCTGAGCAGAAGGTCGACTTGTTTTCATATTCAATGGGTTGCCTTCTTGAATAGTCCCCGTATTCCAGATCTATGAAGGACGGGAGCTCTGACTCCAGGTTTGTCGTTACACACATCCTTGCATGCGTCATGCGAGACCTAGCAAGGGTAGGGTTGTCAATCACGACCAGATCCCCAATGGCTTTGGCGATTCCTCTCAGGAAATACTCATGGAAGAACTGGGCCGGGAGGTTGGGAAGCCTGACCCAAATAGGGGCTGAGTTTATGCTCTGGTTTTTCGGATCGAAATCCTCTCCCCAAGGCCTAAGGAAAAGGTTGTGCCTGCCCAAGAACCATGGCCCACCAGAGAGAATACGGTTTGCATCTTCTTTATTCATGAACTTGATCAAAAAAAAGCCCCTGGCCAATGCGACGATTTCCAAGCTTCCTGCAAGGCGCCATTTGGACAAAGCCCAGGACCTTATAGTTTCAATGTCGGGCCTCCCGCCCAAAAACTTGTCGATAAGGGACGAGGTCTCGAGGGACAGAAACTCTTCCATAGTGGAAGCATCAACCCTAAGCTTATTATTTTTTGGAGACAAATATGGGAGAGATTTTGACAGGACGGTCCCCTTACCTTTCAGGGTCTGGGCGAAAGAAAGTTTCCTCGGGGGGACCGAAGCCTGGGACCCATTGTCCCGATTTTTATCAGGTGGGTCCGGATCCCACAGTTTGTCGACTGATGCCTGAGGGCCCTCTACGTCCTTCGATGGCTCCGAATCCTCACCTCCCGTGCAACCAGGGGCACTACCAGCCAAGATCCCAGCTCTGCCGGATCTGCCTAGCCCTCCTGGCCCGCCTACTCCACCAGCCCTGCCTGCTTCCATGGCCAGGAAACCCTAGCTCCTCCTCTGCGCTCGAATCTCCCGCTCCACTCCGCTCCGATTTTTTCGCTTCACAAATTTCCTTTATTATCGTCCTACCTTATACTACTCTAAGTTGTATATATGTATATACATATATATATATATGTATATATATATATATATATACACATATATATATATACATATATATATATATATATGTATATATATGTATATACATATATATATATATATGTATATATATGTATATACACACATATATATATATATATATATATATATATATATTTTTATATAGTATATATATGTATTTTATTTAAAAACCTAAGTTCAAATTGTGATAAGAAGTATATAAGTAACAGATATAAAAAAGTTGATGAAGTTATTCTAAATGTTTTTTTAACTAGTATATATATAATTCTTAAGAGGGATACAGTAATTTTTTAGGTTTACATTCAAAATAATTAAGTTCAAACCCCAATACAAGGATATTGGGACCTATGATAAAAACAATCAATATATTATATGGTCAAGATTATTTAAAATATTATTTAAAATGACAATAATATGAAGAAACCTTATAGTAAAATTGCTCAAAGTATGCGTAAAAGCTTCTATCTTAATGATTGAATATAATCTTCAATTTTACATATATTTCATGAAGCTTTGTCACTGTTATATAACCTTCAAAATGTGACTCTTCAATACTTTACTATTGCACTCCTTACATATGTAGGAGTTATAACCTTTTCTATTCCATACATATTACAAAACTCATATGCCCTTTGGATTCTCATCTTCCCTCTTGTATACATGACTCTTGAATTTTTATTTACTTGCACATTTAACTCTATGATACTTGTACACTCCTAAATATATACTTGACACTTGCACACTTAATACATGATGTTTGGACCCTTCCTCACACTACACACACAATTGCATTACACTTATGCACATCCTACACATAGACACTTACATAATGGGATATTATAAATCACACTCCTAAACTATAGAATCAAACCATATTCTAATATTTACAATGCACCATGGGTACCATGGGGTACATTAACATGTAATATAATGTAATCTTCTCCAAAACTTTATCCTAACATTTGTGTTTGGTTAGAATAGTGCAGTGGTTAGGGTTTTGACCTTTCTATAGGATCTCCAAGGTTCAAACCATAATGTACTTAAAAGGGAATAGATTTGATGGTAGTGGTTGAGTGTTTGATAATTGGTTCCAACAACTTGATGCCCTAGAGGGTCAAGGTCCCATTGACTTCATCTTACCCAATAGGCTAGGGTTTATAAATGAAACATCTAGTGGTGTTACCAATTTTCCTATGTATAAAAATAAATAACTAAATTATATATATATATATATATATAAGAGTGCTAGTGAAAATTTATGAACAATTGATTATGCCTATGAATATACGATATTTTGTAAAACAAGTAAAAATCCTAAAAATATATATTTTTTCTATAAATTTCAAAGGGATATCATAGTGGTAAGTCCTTCGATTTTCATCTAAAAACCCAAGTGCAAGCCTTGAGGGGACCTAGACTCTTCATAAAACTCACACTTTACTCTAACATTTATTTGTCTATGAGGATAATGTAGTCGTTAGGGCTTTGGGTTCTATTTTGAGATGCCCAAGTTCAAATTACAACATACCCAAAAGGGGATAGGTTGGTTGGTAGTAGCTGAGTGTTTATTGGTTGGATACCTTGGTTCAATTTGCTAGATTATTGGAGTCTCATTAACTTTTTTTTGCCTAGCAAGGTAGGGTTTATAGTGGTGGTGTCTGAGTTTAATCTGGGTTCCTACTCATATCGGACAAAGGTGTTACCTATTCCCTTATATACATATATAGAAAATAAGTTTACAAATTTTTTAAATAATTATATTAAAACTAATTTTAAATGTTTTAGTATAATATTTTTTTAATAATACAATTAATAATATTTCGGGGGTTTTAAATATTTTTATGCATTATAAAGTGTTTTTTAATTTAGATCATTCAATTCAAGTCTATTTAAAAATGTTTTCATGCATACACATTTAATGTATGCAACATGATAACATTATGTTTAAAGAATAATATTTATAATCCCCTATGCAAGAAAGAATAATAAGTACAACTTATCATGATTTCATCATGTTAGGTTATTTTTAGATCATTATCTTATATCACAAAATAATTTCAATGTACAACTAGAGTTGGCCTAGCTATAACGGCTTTCAAATTCCAAATAAGAGTTTCAAGGTTTAAATGTGATAGGGTTAGGGTTGTATAATATGCTTTAGTAACTAGAGTTAGTTGGATAAACAACATCCTCTATGAGGACTATCCCATTTGGCTTATGGTCTTGTGGATTAGAAACTATTTTGATTTAATATATTGAAAATTCTTGGTAAGAAAAAAATAATGAATCAACAAAGGATTGAAGGTCTCTTTTACAATCTTTAACATCAAATAGTAGGATGCAATAATTTGAAATAGCATGTTATAAATGTTAGAGAAGTTTATAAAGCCAATAGTTTAAATTTTTTCTCAACTATGATGTTCTTTTGGATGATAAAAAGGACTAGAGAGATTTGCTACATTAAAAATATGATAGACATAAAACCTTTCATTTAAATGACTTATGCAAGATTCAATATAGCCTTCTATAAGCTACCAACAACTCTCTTTGGTGCCTTCAATAAGGGGTTTCATAATTTATTTCATTGCATCAATGGAAACATTCTTTATATCTAGAATATATACTCATATTGAGAATCAATTAAAAACTTTTAGAGCTAAGTTGTACCTTCTCCACATATTTTTTCTCTTAAGAGCCATTTAGTTAATTTATTTATGGTTACATTAAATGCTAAACCAAGGATTATAGTGACTACAATTTTTGCTCAAAATATCTTTGTTAAACTTATTGAGTTCACTAAATATTAGAAAGAAAAAAAACTAAGTAGAATATATTTATTTCTTGTCATTTAAAAAAAACATTGTTTTTTCATTTTTTTTGTAAATATAAAATTGTTGGCATAAGATTCACATGCCTTATGATAACTTTTATTTTCTTTTTTATTAGGTAGAAAATTATAGGATTTTCAAAGGACCTCTAACCTTTTAGAATGAAAGACAACATAAACAAGAATAGTAAGTATATCAAGAGGAGAACAACCCCAAGGGATAGGGGGATCCAGTAAAACAACCACAACAATCTACCAAAAACAAAAGGAAGGATATCTTGTGACTTAGCTAAAGTAAGAGATGACCTCAAATTTACAAAAACATGGAATTGAAAACCAAAAAAATCCACATTAGTATCTGCCTTGTCTTACTTTTTTTTCATGGAATAAAGAAGTTTGCATTCCAAGAGGTGATATTTGACATGGTTCAAGGCCCTTCACCCTTTGTTTTCACTACTAGCAATAACATTCCGTAATTTTTGAATTTTAGAAATATGACAACAAGAGTAGTTCTTGTTTTTAGCATTTTATTTTGTGATATTTGGAATTGGATCTTGTGAATATAGGGGCTCTAGAACATTTGGGCTTGGGGATTCCTAATTGATAAAAATAAACTATTATATTTATAGGGTTTTCTAGTCAGGGCTCCATGAATTTGTTTGAGATTGAAAGAGTCTCTTGCATGAGGTAAGAAAAGGGATTTTTCTACAAGAAGAAGTTGGGAGGGCTTACCAGGGCCATGGGATACTGATAAGTATAAGGCAAATTGGAAGCAATAATAAGTTTATGAGGAGTGAATCTAGAGGGTATATTTTAGAATATAGATGGATCTTGAGATCCTACATAACATGGACTCCCAAAGACTTCTTTAATGAAGCACACTATTGAGAGAGATGTCCCTAGGTCTTACAAGAGGATTAGAAAGATGGCTTGTTTTTGTATTCAATATATTTATGCTATTTGAAGAAGTTCGATACTAGATCAATGGATTGAGGGAGCTCTACCTCCAAATCAATATAAAATTTTAAAACATATGACACATTAATTTATATGATTGTAAGTAACTATTTTAATCCATTATTTATTTTTTTGAATTTTGAACTTGTGAATACACTTGGTTGTAATATTTTCAACATACAATAGCTCTAGGAATATTTTGAGAAGCATCTATTAGAACTAAACACTTATTGTGAGATACACAATAAACTAGAAGAGACATTTTTTAAATGATAAAAATATGTTGGTTTTTTTTCATCCAAGGGGTTTCTAAAAGTTTTATCTAGCATTCCATTTCTACAATATAAACATATTATATAATATCAATGGATCATTTTACATCTAACCTTAAATCATATGCAGGGTTATGCACAATGGCGAATATTCATAAATTGGACAAATATTAGGATTTCCAAAATTGGAAATTAGTGAATATGAGGACCCTCGACATCAGCCCATTTGCCTAAAAATTTTAGGATTAATTTTTTATTAGGATGAATTCACCACAAATTTATATCCAAACATAGGCATATTTGTACTCGTTGGAAAGCTCTTTTCAATCTTGATCTAATGGTGGTATTTGTATGAAGTTATATGGTGATTTAATAGGTCACAATTAGCCCCAAAGATGACCTTACCTTTTAGGGCTTCAAATGCCTCAAATTTTTGTGTGAAGATGATTGATTTGATTTTCTTGGGATTCGCCTTGATTCACCTTGATTTAATTAGGATTATCCATTTTTTACAAGTAAATTTTGAGTCCAACTCCTTATGCATAACCTTGATCATATGAATACATTGTGATTTTACTTTTATTCATTTATAATAATATATTAAGGAAGCTATGTCTTATCATCATATCATGCAATAATTTCATGGTAAACAATATGTAAACATCACCAATATTTTTAATTAAATTTCATGTTATGATTTAATTTCTGAAATAGGATATCACTTAGAATTTTATATTATGAGTTGAAAGTGATTCAATAATTATTGCCTATCCACATACATATCCAAGTAGCTAGCTAATATTCACTATTTAAATTTATCATACATGTTGGCAATTTGAGTTATTTTATGTTGTCATTGATGTCACATGAATCACTGATGTCATATGGATCACATTGAGTTTTTATGGGCAAGTGATATCTTGGAAAGCATGGATAAAATCAGGGTTTTTGTGAAAACCAAGGTAGGAAAAATAAAAGGTTTTATTTAAAACCATTGATGAAAATTTTGAATTGGGTTTTTCTTAAAACCCAATTTGGCCTTTCGTTTTGTCGAAAAAGGTGTCGTAGTGATGGAGATATTTAATTTTAAATATTTAGTTTAAATTTTAAAATTAAAATTAAAGTTAGCGCCGACGTCTAAAGAAAGAGGTAAAATTAATAATGCACCGACATCATCAAAAATGAGGAGAATACTATATAAAGGAGGATCCTAAGGTTCATTTGAAATTAATCCTTGCTCGTGTTAATTTTTGGCTAAGCATCCGAAGAGAGCTAATGTGAAAATCATTTTGAAAATGGAGACAACGAATAAATCCAAGTTTGATCGAAAGTCCAACACATTGTGGGCAGAGTGGCGCATTGGCAATTATTTTTTTGTTAAGGTTTCTGGTAGCGCTTTACGTCAAGGTTCAAATCTTCTTGACTGTATTTGAAGGCATTGGAAGGAAAGCGCTCGAAGCACTTTTGGTTTGCATGTAATGGAGGAAGGACTTAAGGCATGTCATGCCTTTTCCTTTTGAATGAGCAGCTAGCTCGTGTGGTAACCTTAGCCATGGCTAAGGCATTCACGATGTGGGAAAGTTGGGGGTTTGAATCCCCCTGAGGAGGTAATTACGTTTTTCTCTAATTCAATTTGGTTGATGCCCTAGGATAGGAGTTATAAGGTGGTTAAGGAATAATTAAAGTTTTAATTAAACTTTATTTTTATAAGGGTTGTGATTATTATTTCAGAGGAGATGAGTTGTTGATTTAAATTTGATATTCATGAAATTGAAAATTAAGATTTAGGAGAAATAAGGATTTGTTATAAAATATTTTTGAGAGCCTTATTGATTATTATTTTTGATAAGGGTTTTTATTAAAAAGGACTTTCGTGGATGTGTTTATTAAGTTGGAGTAAAAAGGTGTAAATTGAGTTATGCTTATATTTTGATTATTATTTAAAGTCCACCAACCCTTATTGAGATTTGAAAGGAAAGTTGTGTTTAGTGTGGCATATTTTGTGGATAAATTCTTGGCATAAAAAACGTATGGGCATATTATCCTATTAATTATTTATGGTGGTTGATTTCTGAAATATCGTTGGAGTGAAAATTATTTATTGTGGTTTCCTTTTCGAAAGTGGTTGGTCGAATGCTTCAAGGTTTTCTGGTTTGAGAGTTTTGTTTAAACCTTATTTTATAAGCATAGTTGTTGAAGCCCATTGGTTGTGAAAAATCCTGAAAAGAACATGAGTATCATTGTTATGTGAGATTTATGGTTGAGCATTGTTGGAAACATTTGAGTTGGTTGATACATGCTTGGACTAGGGTTTTTGTGAGAAATAGTAGTCCCTTGTGGTGATTGGTTGAGTTGAGTTGATTGAGCCTAGTCAAGTGATTGTGTGAGGTGATTGGTCAAGTTCCATGAAATAAACTATTCCATAATTCTAATTTGAGTTGAGAGTGAGATTAGAACATATTGAGTCTCTAACAATTCTCTTTATGCTTCTATGAGTTGACTTGAGTTGAGTTGAGTTGAAGATTGAGCTTAGAACATATTGAGTCTCTAACAATTATCTTTATGCTTCTATGAGTTGAATTGATTTGAGATCATTGTGGATCATTTTTGTCATCCATTGAAGAGTACATTGCCATTCATTATTGAGTTCATATTTGGGATTTGCCTTGATAGATTTGTGGATGATATTTGAGTACTACTTGAGCATGATTGATTGAACCTTTGATAAGGCTTTGTGGACAACTTTGTGAATGGTTTTGGGATAGCTTTATGGAAATTTTTGGGATAGCTTTGTGGATATTTTTGGGACATATTTGTGGACAATTTTGGACAACTTTGTGGACAGCTTTGTAAACAGTTTTGGGACAGCTTTGTGGACAGTTTTGGGACAGCTTTGTGGATAGTTTTTGGCAGCTTTGTGGACAGATTTGTGGATAGTTTTGGGATAGATTTGTGGAAATATTTGAGCAAGTTCTTGGTGAGATTGCTAGAGAATATTTGGGAAAGTTATGAAGTATCTTGCTAGAGCATATTTGGGCAAGTTCTTGGTGAGCTTGCTAGAGTGGTTTTGGACAAGTTCTGTGTGAGCTTGTTATTTAGTTTTGGACAAGTTATGTGTGAGCTTGTTATTCTATTTTGGACAAGTTCTGTGTGAGCTTGTTATTCAAATTTGGACAAGTTTTGTGTGAACTTGTTATTTCCTAGCTTTGAGAAAATCAAAGAAATCATTGTATTGGATAAGAATCCTTATTTCTATGTGAAATATTATAAGGATATTATCTGGTGGAGTACCCCACATTGGGGGAACCATGTTAAATATTATGTCTCAATTATGTGTGGTGACTTGTGTTCTTGCTTAGTACTGCTATCTAAGTTATTAATGCATGTTGCTATATTTGGTTATTGCAATTAAGGACATTAATTGATATTGATTTGGAAATAAAGTAAAAAGCAGTCTTATATAAGTCACCCCCCCTATTAGTATAAGCTTGTGTTCTTCAATTGGTATTAAAGTGGGTTCCTTTGGAAAGGTTAATATCTTGAGGGTAGATTCTATAGGAACATATATGGCTTCACAAAATGGGTCATCTACAAATAATGCTCCATTGTTTTATGGTAACAATTATGCTTTCTGGAACATGAGTATTAAGAACTACTTGATATCACAAGGATATGATATATGGAAAATGGTTAAAAAAGAGTATAGGATTGAAGGTGATCCCAAGGTAGATAAAACTATCAGGAAATTGGTTGAGATCACTGCAAGAGCAATGGATTGTATTTTGAGTGGGCTTCGTGAGACAAATTTTACAAAGGTCATTGTATGTAATTCAGCTAATGATATGTGGACCAAGTTTTGGAATACTTATGAAGAATATTCCAAGGTAAAGTTGGCAAAACTACAAACTCATAGAAAAATATTTGAGGAATTGAAAATGGAATATTTTGAAGATATTGCAAATTTTTTACTTCGTGTTAATGAGATTACTAACACCATGAGAGACCTAGGTTTTGAGATGAAAGAATCAAAAGTTACTCAAAAGTTTTTGAGATCACTTCCCATGAAATATGATTCTAAGGTTTCAGCAATAGAAGAGACAATGGATATCAACAAGCTAACAATGGAAGAATTACAAGGAACTCTTATAGCTTATGAGATGAGGGTAAGTAAGCATCAGGTTCCAATAAAAGAGATTGCATTCAAGGCTTCAAAGAAAGAGAAAGGGAATGTTCTAGATATAGATAGAGTTTTAGATAATGATGAGGAATCTAACTTCATCAAAATAAATAAGGACTCAAGGAATTTTAGAGATATAAGGAAATTCATATGCTACAAGTGTGATGATCTTTGTCACTATGCATACATGTGTCCACATGAAGAAAATAGTTATGATGAAAAATAGGGTCAAAGAAGAAAATAATATGGAAAGCATAAGCATGACAAAGATGACAGATACAAGCAAAACAGGTATGAGAAGAAAAAAAAATTCATAAGGCAAATAAATCTTACTACATTGTAGATGCAAGTGATAGTTCAGATTACAGTGATAGAAACTAGTTAGATGAAGAAAAATGTACATTATTCTGAATAAATGAAGAAATGCAATAACATCTATTCCTAGGTATTGAAGTTAAAGAATATGATATATCTATTGAATAAAGACATGAAGAGCTTGCCATAGCCATTGAGAAAGAAAATAGGTACAAGAAAGTTCTAAGGATATTAAAATGCTTCATATACGAAGATTTTGGGCATATAGATGATGATTTCATGTACTAAAACAATTACAACAGGGAAATTTTATTTGTTGAAAAATAAAGCAACAATTCCAGTGATAATTCTAGCAACAATGTTGATGAAGAAGAGGATTCCACAAAATAGGAAAAGAAAATCAAAATATTGGAAAATAAAATCAAGAGGCTTGAAAATAAGGTTCATGAAAATGAAAAGGTCGATATGATGCTCAATAAACACATTCAATATCACCCAGGTGTTGTAGGTGAGTTGGAGAGGAGAGGGCAATCCTCCAAGGGAGGTCCTAGGTTCGAATCTCCACCCTACCAAAAAGCTGAATTGGGTACCCAAAATCTAATTGATAATTTTGGTACGGGCAGTGCTGGGTGTGACCCCCAGGTGACTTTGATGGTGTAGAATCCCTTGTTCATGGTCTCTTAGACCAAGGCAGCCCCATAAGGGGTTTTTCGCTTAGAAAAAAAAAAAATCAACACATTCAAGATTTGGAAAAAGAGCTTAAATAAACAAAAGATCTTTGCATCACTATTTCTAATAAATTTAAGGCAAGAAAATAAATATGTAATCAATTAGAAGAAGAATATCAATTTTTTTTGGGGACCTACATAAATGAGTTAGCACGATTTCAAAGAAATTCAAAAAATTTGGATTTTTTTTGGATTCACAACGAGATCCATTTATAAAAATAGGGCTTGGTTATGAATAAGGGAAATAAAAAATAAGTACACAAGGACCTATATTTGTATTAGGAGGTTTTGTTTCAGAAATCTATAAGGAAGAACTTGTTTCCAAAGAAAAAGAAGCAGTATAAATGGATACTTGCATTTCAGAGGCTATAGATATGTGTGCCAATTTGCTACTTGACATAAATAAAGAGAAAGAAGAGGAAAATTCCAAAGCACCAAAGGTCTCATATTTTAGGTTTGGGGAATCACACTCAAAAGGAAAGGAAGTTCTAAAATATGAAAGCAAGGAAGCACCTAATATTTTTGAGGAAATTTCTAAAGTTCCTATGGCTCCAAATATTTAGTTTGGTTCTTGTTTTGAGATAGGTGAATCAATTTCAAAAGGAAAATAAATTCTTGAAGAGAAAATAAAGGAAGAAATTAAGGAAGAAGTTTTAGATGCTACAAATAAGGTTCAAGGATGCAATGCACAAGTTGAAAATTATCATAAGGATAATGGTCAAGAAAGGTATGAAGAACCAAGGCATGAACAAAGGGCTTTTCTAGGAATTTTTTTTTTATTGTAATGGATTTGGACATAGGGCTATACACTGTAGGATCCATGGATCAAAGAAGTTTGATTTTTCTAGAATAAACTTCAAAGGAAGAAGGTATGGTTTTCAAGGACATTGCTTCTCATGCAACAGGATTGGTCATAGAGCTTTTCATTGCAAAGGTAATTTTAGTTTTAGAGCTTCACAATTCAAAATTCATGGTCATAATGGTCATAAAAACATAGATTCACAATACAGAGTTCAGGACAGGAATGAATATGGAAATTATTCTAAGAATGAATTCAGGACATGGGCACCATCCAAAGGATACAATATCAAGTGTTTTAATTACAATAACTTTGGGCATATTGCAAAATGGTGTAGGAATCAATTCCAAACAGGTTCAAGGCAAGAAGGTTAAATAGGTTCAAGACAAGAAGATGAAGTAATTCATCAAGAGGATGATATCAGAAAAACATGGAAGGAAGTTGATAGAGTAAAAAAACAATGTGATATGAGAGTAAAAGTACTCCCACCCCAAAATTAATCACCTCAAAAGAGAATGTGGTGAGGGGGATATGCTTACGAGTCATATCTTTTAGTCCCATAGGTGTCCCTTTTGCCATTGATGTCAAAGGGGAAGAGATTTGAGTAAGGGGGAGAGCATTGATTTAGGGGGAGCAGCCGCTAAAGAGAGCATTGAGTTAGGGGGAGCAGCCTCCA
Source organism: Wollemia nobilis (assembly GCA_028583015.1). NCBI lineage: Eukaryota > Viridiplantae > Streptophyta > Pinopsida > Araucariales > Araucariaceae > Wollemia > Wollemia nobilis. The sequence goes on along the minus strand of JAQPPZ010000383.1, from coordinate 844,336 downwards.
TAGATATTATTGAGTCAGGGGGAGCAGCTTTGATTCCCAGAGATGGTTTTTGCAGTGATTGTGGTTTTTGCTTTAGAGGTGTTGCCATCAATGACAAAGGGGGATATTTTTGGCAATTTGAGTTATTTTATGTTTTCATTGATGTCACATGAATCATTGATGTCATATGGATCACATTGAGTTTTGATGGGCAAATGATATCTTGGAAAGCATGGATAAAATCAAGGTTTTTGTGAAAACCAAGGCAAGAAAAATAAAATGTTTTATTTAAAACTATGGATGGCATATTTGAAATGGATTTTCTTAAAACCCAGACTGGCCTTTCATTTCATCTAAAAAGGTGCCCCGATGATGGAGATATTTAATTTTAAATATTTAGTTTAAATTTTAATTATTTAAAATTAAAATTAAAATTTTAAAATTAAAATTAAAGTTAGCACCGACGTCTAAAGAAAGAGGGAAAATTAGTAATGCGTCGACTTCATCAAAAATGAAGAGAAGACTATATAAATGGGGATCCTAAGGTTCATTTGAAATTAATCCATGCTCGTGTTAATAATTGGCTACACATCCGAAGAGAGCTCATGCAAAATTTGTTTTGAAAAGGGAGACAACGAATAAATCCAAGGTTGATCGAAAGTCCAAGATATTGTGGGCAGAGTGGCGCATTGGCAATTGGTTTTTTATTAAGTTGTCTGGTAGCACTTTACGTAAAGGTTCGAATCTCCTTGACTGCATTTGAAGGTATTGGAAGGAAAGTGCTCGAAGCATTTTTGGTTTGTATGGAATGGAGGAAGGACTTAAGGCACGTCATGCCTTTTCCTTTCGAATGAGCAGCTAGCTTGTGTGACAACCTTAGCCGCGGCTAAGGCGTTCCCAGTGTGGGCAAGTTGGGGGATTGAATCCCCATGAGGAGGTAATTACATTTTACTCTAATTCAATTTTGTTGATGCCCTAGGATAGGAGTTATAAGGTGGTTAAGGAATAATTAAAGTTTTAATTAAACTTTATATTTATAAGGTCTATGATTGTTATTTCAGAGGAGATGAGTTTTTTATTTAAATTTGATATTCATGAAATTGAAAATTAATATTTAAGAAAAATAAGGAGTTATTATAAAATACTTTTGAGAGCCTTATTGATTATTATTTTTTATAAGGGTTTTTATTAAAAAGGACTTTGGTGTATGTGTTTATTAAGTTGGAGTAAAAATGTGTAAATTGAGTCATGCTTATCTTGTTATTATTATTTTAAGTCCACTAACCCTTATTGATATTGGAAAGGAAAGTTGTGTTTAGTGTGGCATATTTTGTGGATAACTTCTTGGCATAAAAAAGGTATGGGCACATTCTCCTATTGATTGTTTATGGTGGTTGATTTATGAAATATCATTGGAGTGAAAATGATTGATTGTGGTTTCCTTTTCGAAAGTAGTTGGTTGAATGCTTCAAGGTTTTCTGTTTTGAGAGTTGTGTTTAAACCTTGTTTTATAAGCATAGTTTTTGAATCCCATTGGTTGTGAAAGAACTTGAAAAGAACATGAGTATCATTGTTATGTGATATTTATGGTTGAGCATTGTTGGAAACATTTGAGTTGGTTGATACATGCTTGGACTAGGGTTTTTATGATAAATAGTAGTCCCTTTTGGTGATTTGTTGAGTTGAGTTGATTGAACCTAGTCAAGTGGTTGTGTGAGGTGATTGGTCAAGTTCCATGAAACAAACTATTCCATAATTCTTGTTTGAGTTGAGAGTGAGATTAGAACATATTGAGTTTCTAACAATTCTCTTTATATTTCTATGAGTTGACTTGAGTTGAGTTGAGATTGATTTGAGTTGAGTTGAGTTGAATATTGAGCTTAGAACATATTGAGTCTCTAAAAATTATCTTTATGCTTCTATGAGTTGATTTGAGTTGATTTGAGTTGAGATCATTATGGATCATTGTTGTCATCCATTGAAGAGTACATTGTCATTCATTGTTGAGTTCATATTTGAGCTTTGCCTTGATATATTTATGGATGATATTTGAGTACTACTTGAGCATGATTGATTGAGCCTTTGAGAAGGCTTTGTGGATAGCTTCATGGACAGTTTTGGGACAGCTTTGTGGACAGTTTTGGGACAGCTTTGTGGACAGTTTTGGACAGCTTTATGGACAACTTTGTGGAAATTTTTGGGACAGCTTTGTGTACAGTTTTGGACAGCTTTGTGGACAGGTTTGGGACAAATTTGTGGATATATTTGAGCAAGTTTTTGGTGAGGTTGCTAGAGCATATTTGGGCAAGTTCTTGGTGATATTGCTAGAGAAAATTTTGACAAGTTCATGGTGAGCTTGTTAGAGTAGATTTGGGCAAGTTCTTGGTGAGCTTGCTAGAGCAAATTTGGGCATGTTCTTGGTGAGCTTGCTAGAGCAGTTTTGGAGAAGTTCTTGGTGAGCTTATTATTCAGTTTTGGACAAGTTCTGTGTGATATTTTTATTCTATTTTGGACAAGTTTTGTGTGAGCTTGTTATTCAGATTTATAAAAGTTCTATGTGAAGTTGTTATTGCCTAGCTTTGAGAAAATCAAAGAAATCATTGTATTGGATAATGATCTTTATTTCTATGTGAAATATTATAAGGATATTATCTGGTGGAGTACCCCACATTAGGGGAACCACGTTAAATTTTGTGTCTCAATTGTGTGTGGTGACTTGTGCTCTTTCTTACTACTACTATATGAGTTATTAATGCACGCTGATATATTTCATTATTGCAATTAAGGACATTAATTGATATTTATTTGGAAAGAAAGTAAAAATTTGTCTTATACTGTTCACCCCCCTCTCAGTATAAGCTTGTGTTCTTCAATATACATTATATATGACCAATGGTATATTATTTTTTTAAAATAAAGGGGTAAAAATTTATTGATAAAAAGTCTGGATTACAAAGTACAGCTGAGCCCCCAACCAGGACTCAAATAAGAAACAAGACAGGATAAATCACTAGACAAGGTCAATTCCCAAGGAAAACAAAAAAAACAAACCACATTAAGTCTAAACATCCTTATGGATCAACTCCCATAGGTGTTAAGAATCCCCATATGAGAGACTCTCCCAGTTATCAATACTCTGAGTATCCAATAGCTCAGAAGCCCTTTTGTCCAGGTAATCAACAACCCCATTCCATTCCCTTGGAATGTGCACAAAGGATATAAATTCAAACTCTTCACTCATTCTAAGAATCTGAATGGTCACAGAGGCCAACTGCCAATTAACATCCTCCACTCTTTTGCTATTTAAAATATTAACGAAAATTTGAGAGTCAGACTCGCAAAGAATCCTATACCAGCCAAGAGAAAACCCCCTTTGCAATGCCTCAAGTATCGCTAGAGCTTCCATAAGATTGTTGGAGTGAACACATTTATAAATGGAAAAGAAAAAAATGACCACACCAGAAGAATCTCTCCCAACACCACCAATTCCAGCATGTCCAGGATTACCCCTAGACGACCCATCAATATTAATTTTTAAAACTCCTATAGGGGGCAGTCTCCATCTACCCTCTCTCCTAACCTTCTTGCTAAGCTAAGTAATCCTACTAGGGCTAGAAGAATTCACACAAACCCCAAAAAAACCAAGGGCCTATCGTACCTTCTCCTCCCTAGAGTCCAAATGGGGGTCTACATCACATTTACTATGGATAGTTTCTTGAACCATACACAGGATCCTTTGCCAGATCTGTTGAACAGCAAAATGACTTCCCTCAAAAATGTGATGGTTTCGTTCGAGCCAAATTTTCTAGATGATGCAGGAAGGGCCCAAATTCCAAGCCACTTGGAGGAAGGGGGACTTGGCTGGAGGTTTGCCTAGACTACTCCAAAACTCCACCAGGGAGAGCACATGAAAACAAGGATGATTCCGGGCACTCCACCAACGGTGCCAAATGTCTCTCGGCAAGGGAGCATTGGAAAAATAAATGAGAAGAGTCATCCTCATTCTTACCACAAAGGACACATAAAGAGGGACCCTGAAATCCCCTCTTCCTCAAGTTATCCCAAGTGAGGCATTTATTACGGGCTACTAGCCAGAGAAAAAAGTTACATTTTGGCAAAGCAAATCTATTCCACACCTTTTTCCACCATGTGACAGGGAGACTCCCAAACTTTTGCTTATCAAGAACTTGATAACCATAGGCTACAGAGTAGGTTCCCTTGGGATTAGGGTTCCAAGTAGAATGTCTTTATACCTCAATGAAGAACAGTACCTCCCCACAATAATAAGAGCAAGCACATCTCTATCCTCGGCCAATCCCCCTTGGGGCCATTCCTATGGATATTTCCATCTGTACATCTCCATATTTCCAAAATACTAGATTTTTTTAAAGTCCTCCACATGAGACCAGCCCGCTTCCAAGAAAAAAATGCTTAGAGAATGTAACCTGGGATATTGAGTCAATATAGGAGGGTGGCCATCCCAAGAATCCCCCCAAAAAAGAACATCTGATCCCCGATTGCAAATCCAAAACAAACCCTGCTTAATTAAATTAGCTTCTCTTTTTAGAGTGTCCCAGATAACATAACCTTTCCCAACCAAACTTGCTCTAGGGATATCTGCCTCAGAAATACCTCTCAAGTATTTATAAGATAATATTTTAGCCCAAATCTGATCTTGAGAGGTACACCATCTCCAATAAAGTTTCACAGCCAAAGCTTGCCTAGAAAGAGTTGCCTGTCGCAACCCAAGGCCTCCCTCTTGAATTGGCCTACAAATGGAATCCCATCTAACCAAACTCCATTTAGATTGATCAAGTTTTCCAGACCACAAAAACTGTCTTGACAAAGCATCCATATCCTTGATGAAACGAGAAGGAGCTGTTTGCATAAAACATCTGTAAATGGGTAAGGCTTGAAAAAAATATTTTAAAAGCAATACTCTACCTACAGAGGATAGCCATCTGACAGTCCAGTGATTTACCTTCCTTCTAAACTTATCAAGTATATACTGCCAAGAAGATCTAGGCAGAGGATGAGATGAAATCGGAATCCCAAGATAAATGAAGGGGGGAGTCTCGACCTGGAATCTTAGAATGTGAGCAATCCTAGCTTGAATAAGAGGGGGGTATTGAAGAAGAAAATAAAGGACTTGTCCTCATTAATCACCTGTCTAGAAGCACCAAGATATATGTCAAGATACTATCTAATGTTTCCAGCTTCCTTGATAGTGGCAACTCCCAACAAAGCAGTATCATCAACAAATTGAAGGTGGGAAAGAGGTGGCAAACTGTTATCCCACTTCCACCCCTGAATGAGACCATGCCTGACCTGAGACTTGAGTAATATGCCCAACCCTTCTACCATAATGATAAACAAATAAGGAGATAGAGGATCTCCTTGCCTCAATCCCCTTGAGGCCTCAAACAACTCCGATGTCTCGTTATTAACAAGAACAGAGAATGAGGAAGAAGAAATACAACTCATCACCCATCTAATCCATTCCTCCTCAAAGCCAAAAGCAGCAAGAAATTTTTGAAGAAAGGACCATCTAACTCTGTCATAGGCTTTTGCCATGTCCAACTTAATGAACATAGTTTTCTCCTTAGAAGTTTCCATTGAGTGAATAGCTTCTATAGCAATAACAACCCCATCCATGATTTGTCGGCCAGCAACAAACCCACCTTGCTCCTCAGAGATGATTTTGCTCAACCATATCTTCAGCCTCTCAGCAATAATTTTTGTGATGATCTTATATACAACATTACAGAGAGAAATAGGCCTGACCAACGGTATATTCTTAATAATAACATGCATATGTAAAATAATGAGGTACATACCATATTATTAATATTGTAAAGCAATATTGGTATTTATATCTATTGTTTTGGATTTACTATCAATTTTCTTCACTCATAGTCTAAGATATAATACAAATTAAATAAACTTTATTTCTAGAACAAGAGAATTCACCATCCTTATATAAAACAATATGTAATATATACAAATTTCAAAGAGAAACATGTACATCAACCATTTCATATACTAAGAGTCATTAGATTATAATAAATCCATAAAATATTACAACACTATTATTTTAATAACCCATTGCAATCATTAACATGCCTATTTATCAAGTTTGGTTTAAAATTTGGACAAAAAAAGAAAAATTCCATAATGTGATTTATCATTCCATAATATTGCATATTTTAATTTTTTTACAAAGAATAACTTGTATTCTTCATCCCTTGAGATAAAAATAATATGCACACATATCCATGATATATGAGGTAATTATTGCAATGTAATATAGCATTGACATAAAAAGTGGTAAATTCAAAAGTAACACCACACATTTAAAGGAAAACACATACATAGTACATAGTCATTTCACATGACAAAACTTAATGGGTAATGTTTTATTATTTAGTCACTTATGAAGACCAATAACATTTATAATAATTTTAAAATTAAAAATTGGTCCCATTAATATTTCGTTTTTGCTTGTCATTAATTTACTATATATATTTCTAAGTCCATGAATCAATGTTGGTATTCACTATATAGATTTGATATTCACTATTATGTTTCCCCTTGAAATATTCCATGTATCTTCTAATATGCAAAACATGAAACTTTATCTAGCATGATAATATTTCATTGTGTTTGTGAGAAGTAAGAAGCTATAATATCAAATCCTTTTGAGGGATGTCAAGTACTATATAAAAATAATAATGGACATTACAATTGGATCCTATGAAAATTACCACTTTCACCATTATAGTAATCTAATATTATTTTCATTATCATTTTATTTTTGGTTAATGCATCAAAATTAATATTACCACCACCAATGAAATTTAAATATTTAGTAATTTTCGAGTAAGATACTTTGAAGAGTATCATATGGATGAAAACTAGAAACTTATTGCCACTAATAAATTTATCTTCAAGTAGACCTCTATTTTCTTATTAGTTACACTTAATACTAACTTTATTTGAGGTAAAACCTATCTATATCTATATATTTTGCAATTTTAGATGTTATCTTGATAACTTCCATCTATCCAATGACATGAAAAACGTGAAATTACATTTAACATGATAAAAACCCATTTATTTTGAGAGGAATCAGATACTCTAATATCAAAACTTTTTAGTGGGTTATAACTTCTATATAAGAAAAATAATATATATACAATCTTGGACATAGATTCTGCTAAATTATAAAATTTCATGGTTCATTGATATAATTGTCATTGTTATCATCATTATTTTTGGGTAAGAGTCAAACTTAATACTACTATCACCTAAACAATTCAACTCTTAAAAATTAAGATCATATCATTATTATTGAAATCATCATTAATTTTTTAAAAGTATCAAAATTAGTTACATCGTCACCTAATTAATTTGAAACTTTAATATTTTTTTATTAAATATATATGGTTCTTTGTATAAATAATTAACTCTTGAATTAAAATGTATACTTTTATTTCTCTTGAAAATTTTTAGCTATTACATTGAGGTTGTAAACCTTAAAATTATATCCTTATTATAAGTGGTTAAATAGGCTAATACTATTGGGAATTTATGCCTAAGGAAGTGTTCTTAAGGAGTTCTAATCATAATTGATTTCCTATATTGTGTATTTTAATCTCTATAACATTAACTTACAAACCATATGGAAATAATTTGGCAATATAGATATCTTATTTCATGGGTAATATGTAGCATGAACTTGTAGATTGAAGCACCTATATAGATATATTCACTATAAAATAAATTGGACAACATAAATTTATCTACAATAATTTTTATATTTAGAAAGGATTATATGATACTTGAATTTATAAATATAAAATCCTTGATCAATTAAAGTTAAAATTTACAATATACTAAGTAACAAATAGAATAAGCATATTACTCAATAAAATAAAAGTAAATCACATATATAAAAACACACATGTGATAGGTATCTAGAAACTAATATACGCACTAATAAATAGAGAATAATGTTCAACTGATGAAGAAATGGTTAGCTATGATCTAAAATATATCTTAATACCTCCTAATTATGATTGCTAAGAATATTCATTGGATTCTAGACTTGGCACCAACAATAGCATATTTAGAGCCAATGATAATAGTTTCTTTTAAGCATGGTGCTAGAGTTCCATGGCATCACCAATATGGTAATGATGCCATCCTTAGAACTAAGAAACCTAGAATAATATTTAGCTAACATTCCACTAACAACATACAAATAATCAATAAAATAAAGTAAATATGATATGCAAAAGGATTATTCCTTCAAGAATCAAGTTATGGTAGATAAAATGAAGGCATGTGATACTTACCCTCCTCACAAATGAATAATTTTTTTTTTCCAAATTCCTTTTATGTGCAACAAGAAATTAATTTTGGAGACAAAGGTAATGGCCTCTCAAAAAATGTTGATAAGGGAAATATTCAGTTAGAAAATTAGGAATGTGAAGATGAGAATAACCAAATAGTGTTGAAAAAGTGGGTAGATTAAATAAAAAGGAATCTACAAAATTTATTTGATCTAGAAAAACTGCCCAAACTCCAAAAAATAGACATAAAAAGAAGTTATGATTGATGTGGATACTGTTAAATCTTAGGGGAGGTTTTCCAATCAAAAAACCAAAGAAAAATAGATAGATATAGATATTGTTAATGGAATCCAAAGAGTATAGCCTTGGATGAGGTAATAAAAAGGCGTTCAAGGTAGGAGGAGAAATATGATAATGTAGGCCATATTGAGTTTGAGAACAAATATCTATTTATCCCCTATGGTGTTCTGAGATTTTAATCTAGTTTATTATTGGTGTTTTGCTATTTTTTTCCTATTGAGTTTGGTCTTAAGAGACCAATTCACATTGTGGACTATTGCACTTCAAAATGTTTTTGTTTTATAGGTTGTTTTATTTGTGATGTTTCAATTTTGATATTGTTAGTATATCTATAGTTGTTTTCTTGTAAACGGTTTGGGGATCCTTTCAAAATTGCTTCTTCCACCCTAATAAAAAATATACAAATAATCGATCATTTATTAATTGTCATCTTGTACCCATTTGAATATAAACCATTTGGTCATTTTCAATTTTTTTTATAGGTTATTTATTTAGAAGCATGCATTATCTTGTAAGTACATTAATATTAAATGACTATATAGAATATATCATAGACACCTCTCCTACATATACAATTGTATAATTTCTTATTTTATTATATAAGATACATTTATGCATCAATGTAAGTTTCACCATTTGTTTTAAACCATCCTTGTTCATCCCATCCAATATGCAAGATATTTTAAATTTTGATATGTTTCAAAGTTCAATCAGATATTTAATATTTATTTTTTTGAAGGAGATACCAATGCAAAAGTTATGGAGAATTGATTGGATTTATTTTAGAAATACCATGGGTTCCATAATTTATTTGATTACAAGAAGATCATATTTGCTATTTTGAGAGCCTTACTAATTTGAAATTGATAGGATACATATGTTGAGCAAGTTAGCACTAATAAATTTTTGTGGTGATGCATTTGATACCAACCTTGCCTGGGTATAATTTATCAAAGGTATTAACAATTTTTTTATCCAATTGATGACTATGATGAATACTATCTCAAGTGGAAACAACTTTAGCAAAGCAAAAATCAATTTGTCAAAGACTACATTAATTACTTCCATAAGAATTTTTTTAAATATTAGACATACATGATACAAAGTAACATATAATGCCTAATTATCATAGTGGTCTATCTAAATGCATACAAATAAATATGTATTTCCTTTACATAACCATACTAGGAGAAACATGCCATTATATAATGAAAATAAAAGTAATGTTAAGCGGTAAGAATGTATTGAAGGAGAGTAACAACAATCCAATATTATGGCTTAGAAAAAGAGTAGGGTGATCATGGAGATAACACAATGTACAACTCATGCCAAGGGGATGAAACACAAATTTTGGAGTGATGTCATCACTTGTGCAAGATGCAAGGTTTCCACTAGAAGTTTTTAGGGTATGCCATCTATTGGGAGGTTGATGAGAAATAATGTTGGTGTATATAAACTCCACATATCTAGATATTTAACATGGTATCATATACCCACAAATATTAAGAAATATGAAGCATCAAAGAGTCATATCTTTGTGGGGTATTCATATACCTTCAATGCATATTGCCTTTACAACCCTTAAAGGCATGAGGTCCTTATTCAAATATATGTTATTTTTTATGAGATACTTCTAGTCTACCACTATTTAATTATTTTGGTAGAAGACACTCCTATCTATTTAATTACTTCATCTAATTCTTTAGAAATTTTGGTAGGATATATTATTATTAGAACACCTTCTTCATTTCCTAGTGGTGCCTATTACCTGTCAAGATGATCCATTTATGGGAAGTACCACCTATAGTACCTTCATTTTTAGATTTAAGTTATGACAATCATGACACATTAGTTTTGAGTGCTTCAACTTTGCATGATTAGATAAATGGTAATTTTGATTTAGGTTCTTTAGGTTTGGCTCTTGATGTTACTTTTGGTGATATTATATGATGTGATGTATGGATGGTGTTATATATGTATTGAGGGTGTTTAGATTATGGTGCTTTATGGATGCATTTGGTTATATAAATTTGACATGGTAGATGACATGAATTTGAGATGTAGATATGATGGATGATGATGTGTAGTGACTTATAGTTGCATATTTGAACACATTTGGCCTAGGCAAATATGTATTTCTTGATCAAAAATATTTTAATGAACCATGGATAGACACACATTCACAAGAACATAACAATATAACATAATAGGGTCATCACAATGGACATTGAACACGAGATAAAATTGGGATATGATTAAACTATGACAAATGAGGGATGAATACGATATAAATAGAAATATGAAAGCATGTGTACAATGAGTGACAAAAAACTACAAGTACATGTGTTACCCCAAGTGTCATAGGAATTTTGGATTTGAGAAGTATTTCAAGAATTTTAAACACCATAATGATAACAATCAGGTTTTTTTGATAGCCAATCATGCATTTAGATAGACCTAGATCATCTTGGGGAGTCAAGTCACTCAAGGACCAAAGTGTGTGCAGTGAGGTTCATTTGTAATTTTGAGAAAGGTTGAACTAACCAACTATAACTCAAGCCATTATAAGCTACCTCATCCTTGAGTGATCACAGGTTTGTACAAATAATATTGGTAATGTGATAAACATATCACCTCACTGAGGGTATACTCTACTGCCATTCAAGCTTATATATCCTTAGTGGAGATAGCCCCATAATCCTTCAATGTAGCTCCACTAGTAGCTAGGTATCTATAACCCTAGTGGAGACATCTAAAATGCATAAGGATCCATGATTAATGATTTTTACCTTTTCTTCTTTTCTTTTGTCTTGCAATATGTATCCTTAGGTTTGGGTTATGCACATGATAGGATGAGCAGGGAAAACCGTTCACCTTATGGCTATAGTGACATAGGGCATCATCTTCCCTAGACTCAGAATATGATTAATATATGAAATATGTATGTGGTCCAAGAGAGAACTTAAGGTAACCAAGGGAAGTCTAGATCACCTTGAGAGATGATGAAATTCAACAAAGGTTGATTAAAACACTAGGTATGGTTGAATAACCAAAATGATCTCTATGTCTTATTAAGTTAAGTCAGTGATAAGAGAGAACAAAGTGAGGTATATAATGAATAAATAAAAGAGAGATAATGGGTGCACAAGGTGTGGAAAAAACATGGCATATGACCAAATAGGACATGATGGACAAAGAGATAATAAATAAAATATGAGACACATACATGTAAATTATATGTACACTAATTTATATTAAAGAATACATATTCATGAATCCAAAAAGGAGATCAAATTAACATGCTTTAAGCCTTATGTGGGACTGTAATGGAGTAATGGAGTGGCTAAATGCAATGAAGGAATGCAATAAAATGAAATTGATGCAAGGGAGAGAGAGTAAACTCCCATAGGCATAAAATTGTATGGAAGGAGGGGTAACCCCCCATGGTCAAGAATGAATAGTTCTAAATAGGGCAGTAGGAATGAATAAAAATAGATGACAAGATGTTGAGGAATGGTTGGATGAAAATGAAGGATGAAGGAAAGATATGAGTAGTTGGGAGTTATGAGATGCGATAAATTTGGAGGTGAAAGATATTACAACTAACCTCTAGACTGAAGTGGAAGGAAGGAGTACAAACTTATCCAATTTGGATGATGGATTAGAAAAAATATGGACTCTTCTAGACTTAAGAGGATGTGAAAGGAGGATGGCCTCCCATAGTAACCGTAGGAAGTTCAAGGACTAGTAGGTTTAGAAAGCGAATGGATGATGATGATGATTGATAATGAATGAAAGCAAACCAAAATGATATTTGAGAAGGAGACATTAGATTATCTCAAATTATGATAAATAGGAGATGTTCCAATGATGGAAGGGGTGAATATAATTTAACCTCATCATTGATATATTGTTGAGCGCATGTGATTTAGCAAGTGAGCTAGCCATATGGTATGTTTCCTCAAGATACTACTAATCGATTGTAAGTGGTATTAATTTACCATCTCAAGAAAATATAGGTATGGATAACTGTATAGACATAGGCATGGCCCATAACAAATTAGTAGTGGATTGGATTTTTGAGTAGAGAAGAGTTCTAATTTTTTCCTAGCATAAAATGGCTAATGATAGTCTCAAGAAAGACTCTTGGATAGATACATATTCCAAGAATGGATGTTGGTTATTGATCAAGTTCATGACAACATTGATATAGTAATATTTTCCAATTCAAGTGGTAAGATAATTGGTGATGTGTGATGGGATCAAATACAATGGTAGCTATTACTAGATAGTGCATGAGAAAAATAAGAAGGATCATTAAGAAGAAAATATGGAAGAAGAAAGAAATGATTGGGAGAGTATTTTGTAGATAAGAGGGTTAATTCCCTATGATCAGGTAGGTATTGTACTAGATGTTTAAAATATCTATAGTCAATAATGTTGTGACCCTTTTGACGATTATATATGTAATAGTGTTGTTATTTGTACCATTTTGGTTTAGTATTGGTGTTTTTCTGTGGGTGGCGTTTAGGTAAAGAAATTAATTTTACATAATGAAATTTGTTAAATATGGTTGAAAAGTGCTCTGATAACGGTATTTGGATATGAGGTCGATGACAAGGATGCTAAAGTCAATTGAAATATTGAGAAGAATAATATTGAGTGGAGGAATTTTGAGTAGAGGAATATTTTAAGGGTGATGTGGAGACCCCTTGGTGACTTGATAGTAGCTCAATATTTGTGAGTTGATATAGTACATGTTTTAGGTCAAGTTGAGGTTGAATTATAGTGGATGGGATGATAGCATGATAAATATCAAGTGGATGGGAGTAAGGATATGGGTAGAGAAAATGTGGAAGAAGGGAATATGATGGGTGGTGAATTGGTGGGTAGTGAACCATGGGACTGATATAAGGTAAAAAATGACATGTTAGGAGAAGAGGAGGGATAGATGATATTGTAAGAAGAGGTGGAAAATGCAAGGTTGGATGATGTGAGGAAGATAAAGTGGCCCTCTTAGGAGAGGTTTTTATTAGAGTGGTGGAGGTGGCTTGATATCCTAACCCTAATAATGAGAGCATGGATAATGGGTCGTAGTGTGTGGACATGGTATAGGATGAATTGGGGAGAGGGTACTAGATGGGATGAGAAGCATCTCCACCAAAAGCGGTGGGGAGGTTACCAAGGAATTAGGTATCAACATGGAATGTTCCATGGAAGGGTGTATTTGATCATGAGTTTGGCTTCGAGCCAATATCATAGGAATTCAAATCTAGGTGAGAATGAAAGGGATGGATTTTGGGATGTTACAATAGTTTTGGTGGTAGTATTTGATGGATTTGGTGAAGGAGGGGTGCTATCTACACCAAAAAAAAAACAAGTAAGAAAACACACAATAAATGAGGATATGGATGTTCACATAAATGCGTGTTTAATATGTGAAGTTATTTTGCAAGTTTTTTTTGGTATGGTTGGATTAGGATTTGGGATGTGTTAGTGGTTTAGTTTGTGTTTTTGTGTTTTTTTTTGTTTTTTTTGTTTTGTATGTTTTAATGTATCCCGACTATACGATCAAAAAATGGATGGAGTGGTATCCAAAAGGGTATGGTCATGCTCACTCTTATGAGAAGTATAAAAATTACTGAAAAGGCTTCCTATAGTAGGGTTGGATTTGGGTATTGTAAAGAAACAAGGGAACCTCCAAAAAGAGGTGATACTATCTAAAACATATGGTGGCACAGTCAAATTTTGCTTCACCCTTGGATAGGCTTGGTCAAAAACAAAAAACTGCAAACCCACTAACTATTAGGCCCCATGTGAAAGGGCACTCTAATCACAAATTACTCTGAGCTAATCCCAAGGGTAACCAATTTCCTGATGATAAAATCTAGGAATCTATGCAATCTAAACAATGGTGTCTAAGGGCTAAACCAATGGTTGGGGATGAAGTCCAATATCATAGGTTGGTTTTCCTCATAAAATATTATGGTAAGGTTATACAAATGTGTGTGATGTTGTATGTTTTTATTGTTTTGTGTATATGCCTACTTGTAATGCACAATGAAAAGCTAATTATAAATATATAAAATCTGAAAGCATACCTATACTAAATTCAAATACTAATCTACAATGCTCGTTGAATATTTATGATGCGAGATAAAATGTTAAGTGATGATAACTTTTAAGAAGTAGAATAGTATAACAATAACAAATTACAAAAGCATGAAAGCAAACCTAATTTGAGAAATCAAAGTGCATGACAAGAAAATAAATTTATTTCAAAGATCTAGTCTAACAAAAAAATTGCAAGAAAACATTAAAGAAAATATAATTTAATAAAGCAAAGTACATGACATGAAAATAAATCTATCTAAGAAAGCAAAAATAAATGGGTGAAATGAAGACTAATCTAAGAAATAAAAACACAAGTTATTGATGGGGGGAAGAGGTGATAGATTTGTGGACCTTCAAGGTGATCGACTAGGTGGTGAGGATTTACACACACTTGCATAAAATTGATTGATGGGGATGGAAGTGATATAAACGTTGTCCACAAAGTGATTAAGTAGGTGGTGAGGATGCACACACACCTAAATGATATTGATTTATTAGGTGGTTAGGATGCACACACACATGAATTATAATGATTTATGGGGATATGATAGGACACTAAGTAAAAACTATCCTAGGAAAAACAAATCATATGGCATGAAAAGTAAAACAAACCTATGAAAGTAACTATAATGGCATAAAGGAAAACTAACCTATGAAAGCAAGTAAAATGGTATGAAAAGGAAAACTAACCTATGAAAGCAAGTAAAATAAGATGAAAAGGAAAACTAACCTATGAAAGCAAGTAAAATGGCATGAAAAGGAAAACTAATCTATGAAAGTGAGAAAGTGCATGAAAAGAAACCTAAGCTAGGCAAGCATGAAAGTACATAAAAGTAAATCTATTCTAGGAAAATAATAAAATACAGGAAAGTAAATTTAAACTATGAAAGTGATAAAATGCATGAATGTGAGTCTAATCTATGAAATCATGTAAATGCAAAATATAAAACTAAAAAGCATGAATATATGAAAAATAAAATCCAAGCTAGGAAAACATGTAAATTACAAAAAATAAAATCTAAGCTAAGAAAGCATGTAAATATGAAAAATAAAATTTAATCTAGGAAAGTAAGAAATGACAACGTGATTGATGTGGAAGGTGACATACCTTGGGCATCTCCAAATGGATTGATGATTGATGATTAGGTGCTAAGGATTCATACACACTGAAGTTGCTATGATTGATGAGAAATGTGATAGATCTAAACCCAAAGAAATGGAACAAAGGATACCTTTACAAAACTAAAAAATAAGGCTTCTACTAGATCCATCTTGAAAAGAGTTTTCTATCGACCATAAATAAGGATATTTTTGGGTTCAAATGAAGCCTCCATTTGCAAGAAAAACAATAGGAATCTTGGAAGCAAAATCAAATGACCCATACACAATTCAGAATATTCACGTGGCAACAATCATCAAAACATGCCAAAAATATTTTGTTTATTTCAAAATAAAATGCTCATTTGTGGGGGAATGAGAGTCCTCCAAGTGGAATAGATGTGGAAAATTTTGTCATATATTCGCAAGAGAATATGCTAAAAAGCTTCAAAATATTGTACTGTAATTATATTAATATGGGCACTAATAGATAATGTTTATATTTGAAGCCTTAAGAGAAAGCTAATATATTCAATGAGAAGGCAACCTATGATAAAGTGGGAGAAAACAAAAGGAGAATGAATTTTTTCTATTTTAATTTTAAGGGGAAGGGTAACGACCCCTTTTCTCATTCTTTATTTATTTAAATTTGTTTATCTTTTGCTTTAATTTTTTGAATGTGCAATCTACGTGTGATGACCCCACGCTAAAATGCACATGTGCATTCAATACGTAGTGCATGGACTACGTGCCCTATGCTGGTGTACACTTATTGTTTTATTTTGAGGGGGAGGGTAACAACCCCATTTCTTATTTTTTTTAATTTTTTTTAATGTGCGGTCAACATATGCTGACCTTGCAGTGCATGCGTGAGAGGTGGGGAAAAAGTTGTGGTGATATTACCTTTTAAAATTGTATCGTTCCAAATTTTTTGCACCCTTACCTTCAGGCTAAAGGATCCGCGCCCGAAAGGGGGATGCGAGAAGGATGGGATGGTACCTCAGACTGAGAGGCCCTTTGAAGGTCGCGCCTCTCGGGGGAGGGGTATTAAGGTGATTTTTTGACGGATGGTGGGGTTCACCAGGAAACTTTTAGTGGCAGTTTCCATGCCTAGGTTGGGAATGAGTTTGATGTGTTCAGTTTTATCTTTAATCATCCAAGTCCTAGGTTTGGCCAAATGAATCTAAGTTGTTCTATATGAAATGCAGATTTAAATGAATACAAAAAATAGAATTAAATAGAAAACAAAGAATATGCTAGATGAGAAAAGCCATACCTGATTCTGGATGTCTGATGGAGGTTCTAATTTTTGAAGTAGTCCAGATCACCTCTGATATGACAGAATCGTCTATGATCTGACAGGATCATCTGAGATCTGACGAATTCATCAGAGACCTGCAATCACAGAAATAGATACAAAATACAAAAAATGCAGCTATACCAACAAAGGAAAATGATGTAAAATGATAATAGTGATGTTAAGATGATAATTACAAATAGAAATTTAAGTGGATTACAATGTTTTAATGACAAATTATGACTTTATTATGCACTTAAGCTACATGGGTGAACTCCAAGATGCAGAATAATAGGAAATAACAATAAGCTTAACTGGATGCAGAATAAAACAATAGAAAAGAATAGAAAAATGCAAACTCTGGGCACTGATTGCCCCCAATGTTGGCTGCAGTCGAAATCGTCTGCAGAATACGAAATCGTCTCGAATTTTGGCGTGATCGTCCGAGATCGTATCGGATCGTCTGCGATGATCTGAGCTTGCTCCGGCTGAAGAATAACAAAGTTCCTACAAGAGAATTTGAAAAAGGACAAAGGCAAATAGTAATCTAAGATACTATAATGCATGTAGAACTCGATTTATAGAAATTTCAGCCAGGGGAATGTCAAGGGGAGGGCCTAAGATTAAATAGGCATAGGAAGGAGGTTGGGAGGTTGGAGATCATCCCAATTTGGGAGATCTCCAATGGGGAAGGTCTCTAACCGTGTAGACACGCTTCTGCCTAGGTTAGAGACGCCGTTGAAACAGAAGCTAATTATGAAAAATTAGTTTTGGGACGAAATCGTCTGGACGTTCTGCTCCAGACGAATTCGTCCGATCTGAGGCGATATCATCTGATCGGCGATGATATCATCCAACGGTCACAACAAATCCTAAAAATGGCATGAAAAATGGGGAAAGCGGTTTAACAGGCGGTTTCGGGCGGTTCGGGGTTAAAATTCAAATTTGAATTATTTACTAAGGTTTTATTGTGCCAATTTTAGGGTGCTACATTTTGCCCCCTCTTTAGCAAATTTTTCGAAGAAAATGCGTTAAAGACGAGTTCTTCTCGATTTACGAGAAAGCAAAAATTTATTCCCATTTTTAGGCGACGATTCTAGGTCGAATCGTACGACAACTTACTATGGTGCCCCCTCCGTGTTTTTACCCAAATCGAACGTTTGAGGTAAAAACGCGAAAAAGCAAAATTTTTAAAAATGTTTTTAATTTGTTTTTGAATAAAATTAAGAAAATTAGGGTAAAACCCTAATTCATTTTTACTGTTCATTTTTCTGGTTTCTAGAGCTCTACAGACAAAATGGTCGAGACAACACACCGATCGACAGAGGTCCGGCGTGGGCTACGGGTAAGGATCTAAACTTAGTTTAGAATGCTTTAATTTGAATTTATGTGCTTTTTAGTTGAATTTTGAGCAATTTTTTAGCATCGTGGCCATTTTTGGGCCGTCGACGTCGTCGGGATGAAATCGTCCCGATTTCGTCGAAATCGTCTCGATATCGTCGATTTCGTCCAAGGGCGAAATCGACGATATGGGGACGATTTCGTCCAATAAGGGATGATTCCCTCTTGCAAAATCAGAGATGATTTAGTCCTATTAAGGATGAATTTGCTCAAATTTAGGACGATATCATCCAATGGTGGATGATATCATCATTTGAATTGATTTTACTTGCATTTAATTAATTTTAATCACTGTGTTATTAATGATTTTTATTGTTTTGTTGTTTATGTTGTAGAGGGGATTACTAAAGAGCCGAGAATGGAAATACGGGGGTCTAAGGGATGACTTGGCCACTCTAGATCAGGCAGAGCGAGACCGACTATCAGAGGTCGGTTTACAGCATGTGGCAGAGATGCCACACGTTTCTACAGATATGGGGCTACTGACAGCCCTAGCAGAGAGGTGGTATCCGGGTTCTTCCTACTTTCGGTTATCGACAGGGGAGATGGCTCCCACATTGGAGGATGTATGGAGGATCTTGAGGATCCCCATACAAGGATGACTAATAACTCCCATGGCCAATCAAGGCCACGCGATGATGCGACTATGCGGAGATCCGAGCTTCACCTTGGAGAAGGGCAGAGTGAATATCGAGTCACTACGATAGATGCCTGGGGCATCTAGACTGACATAGGTTTTGGCAGGGGTAGTAGGTGGTCTGCTGCTATGCCATCAGAGTGGATGCAGACTACCATGGCTACTGACAGATGTGGTCTACGACATGAGAGACCACGGGTACAGGTTTGCCTAGGGGAGCTTTGTACTATGCCGATTGTATAGGATCCTACATGGGGTCGTGTACAAGGGCGGTCGATGTCTAGTCATGACATCTCTACTACAGGTTTGGTGCTAGGAGCACATCATGGTGCGAAGGCCGGTAGGGCTCCCATTGATAGGGGTTGATGGGGAGAGGCCTCGAGTTTTCTACTGGTGGCTCTAGAGAGGGTCACAGCGGTGGATAGATCTGCCAATGTCTCGAAGACTACTGGATGACCTTGTCCCAGACTAGATCACCTGGAGGCCTTGGAGAGAGCATCCAGGGTGGGCCGAGGATAGACAGGAGCTGGCTCACATCAGGCGAACCTACTGGCTTAGGATGGAGCGGGGAGAGGTGGAGCTCCACCGCTACGACCAAGTTTTGAGGTAGTTCGGTCTATAGCAAGGGATCCCATCTCTCAGGGATTATGAGTTTTCCTAGACTATCCGGGATAACACCACACTCAGCGGGGCTCTAGATATGCAGCGCTTCTGGAGTCAGGACATGGATGATGCCCCCATTCAGCTAGTGGATGGGGATGACGTAGGGGTAGCCGACGGCTATGATGCCTGGTACATAGGCATCCGCCCTCCTCGGATGACGAGGGCTTAGGGTCCGATTCATGTAGTTGTGCATCGGATGGGGAGGCGGTGCCAAGGGCCATTGAGGTGGGTTGGAGGGAGAGAGAGGAGGGGAGAGAGCAGAGGAGGCCACGAGGCTTAGCGAGAGGCCATGACGGTAGGAGAGGAGGGAGGAGGGACTCCCTTCTCCATAGAGAGAGAGGCCACCATCGCCCGATAAGGGCAAGGGTGTGGATGTAGGGGAGAGTAGTGAGATGGCTACTCTCTGGGAGGAGAATGCCTGTCTCCAGGCTCAGGTGTAGAGCCTTGCAGGATGAGGCTGCACGACATCGAGATGAGGCCACACAACTCGGAGATGAGGTCGCACGACTCAGGGCACGGAGCGGAGGGGTGAGCACTCGGGACCTAGCATGGGCTATTGCTCAGACTGCATTCTACTAGGGGATGTACTACCATGTGGTGCCAGTGGAGCAGAGGGTACCACTACCAGCTCATATGGCAGAGCCTATCATGATGGGGTCATCTAGGACATCATCACGATCGACATCTAGGACTCATGGCACCACACGGACTATGATGGGGCCACCTCCTCCACCTCAGGGCGGGAGAGGAGATGAGGCTGAGAGCTCGAGGGGTTCTCGAGGCTAGCTGCTCATGACTATAGATTGATATATTATATAATTATTATTATTTTGATAGAGGATTGAGTATGCCGAGGTATAGATTGTGGCATACCAATCCAGTTTTGAGATGATGTATATGATTTTGTTGAGATATATATATAGATATTTTTGATGATATGACTTGTGTCTTATGTGTTTGTATGATGCTTTAATGTTTTGATTTGTTTGATTTGATGATTCATGTAATTATGTCATTTGGAAATATTATGATTTTATGTCATGCTTTTAAAATTTAAATGAAATAATCTGATGTAAACAAATTGGTTGTTTGTGGTATGATTTGATAAAAAATAAAAAAGGGACTTTTAACAATAATTTCAAAGGACATTGTCGCTATTTATGACCATTTCATGGAGTCGCCGCTCGCTAGGTCGTCAAGCTAATCCCAGTATAGAAATATTGTTAAAAGTAAAAGAGTGCTTAAGAGACTGTCTTAAGACTTTGATGTTGTGATGATGAAAATGATGATGATGATGATGATTTGTTTTCAGATTTCCATGAAAATATTATGCATGAAATATATTAAAAATGATTTTTTGCTAGGCATAAATTCCTAAGTGTGATAAAATTTTTGAATAATTCCCTAGGAATTATACCATCATTGCAAAATTTGAATGGTGACATAATGACATGAAATAGTAACAGTGTTCATTCTTTTTAAAGCATAATTGTGTAACATAATGATTTAAGTCATATGTTTTTATGATTTTAAATAAATGGGGAAATAAAATTAATACAATGGTTTGCGCTAGGCATAGAATATTTAGGTATAGACTTATACCATCATCGCGAAATCCAAAGAAGAAATTGATATAATAGTTTTATTGCATGGTTGATTTTTTTATTTTTGAAAATAAATAGAAAATATAAAGATGAGGACTTGCGCTAGGCATAAAATTCCATTTTAGGTTTTGGAACTATACCATCGTCGCGAAAGTCAAAAATTATATATAAATGAATGTGACTTTATTGCATATTTTGAAAGAAGTTTTGATTTTTTTGAAAATGCATGTAGTTGTCTTTATACTAAACAATTGTTCTCAAATAAGAAAATGAAATTATTCCAGAAAATTTGCAAAAATATTTTAAATTATCTCAAAGACAAAATTTAGATTTATAAAGAATCCCATGTGCATATGTGAGTTCATTTCCGATCTTGATTTATCATAATGATACACAAAATCTCTCAAATACAAATGTGTGTGCAATTGCTTTGTGCATTTACCAATTTTGAGCAAGATAATTTGATACAAGTGATTTGAATTAACCAAATAAGTGTTCATTGACCATGATTTATATGCATATAACCGTACCAGACTACTATGTAAGTCGGGTTATCAAGAGCTAGCTAATCCATAAGCAGACATAGGTCTGTACAAAAGAAGGTCACTAATGTGACAGACATATCACCACGCTAGGAGTTACCCAAGGCCAAGCGGGTTGGGCACAAACCACCTGTTATGGGGCTTACCTCACAGTTTTCGAATAATTGAGAATTCCAGGGATTCAAGCTCATCCACCCTTCTTTTCTTTTCAATGGGTAGGGAAAAGGGATTTTATTGCTTTTGCTTTTGCTTTCTTTGCTTTTCTTTTTCTTTTCTTTTGTATTTTTCTTTTCTTTTTTTTTTTTGTATTTTTGCTTTGATATTTGAGATAATGCTGAAATAGTGCTGAGATAGTACAAAATGATACTGGAATAATGCTTCTTTTTCTCATGATTTTGCTTGATTTTTCTTTTTCTTTTTGCTTCCTATTCTAGGGATACTTGCTCGGATTAGCTGTAGAGCAAGGGATTTTTATTCTGGGTAGGGGTGAGCTTGTCCTTTTGTCAATTCTCAAAGATTCTAGACCATGTGCATGATAGGATAGCAGGGGAAACTTTTCGCTCAAGAAACCACTTCTACTATGTAGCATAGTATTGAATTTGCAAATGTAATCATTTTATTGTGAAAGGATATGCTTGGTTTAAGTAAATAACAAGATCAATTCTCTATGCTCAAACTTTATTTAATTCAATTTGTGGACTTTGATATAAGAGAGATAAGTAATCATGCCAGATAAAATCAAGATATTTATTTTTGTGTTTGCAAAAGTGAGGGATTCCAAATAAATGCTAATTTATCCAAAATAATATGAAAATATAACTGCAATATTTCAAGAATCTAATAAGTGCAATAAATAAATATAAAATATTTTTGAAGATTTTGATGTTTTTATATATTTTATATTTTTTGTTATTTTTTGTATGATTTGAGAGAATAAATAATATTGTTGTTTGTTTTTGAAATTTTTATATGTTTTATGAAAACTGAAATAATATGCAAAATATATACAAATGATGAAATGACCAAATTTTATGCATAATAGCGTTTAAGATGCATAATGTTCATAGGTTCTTTAAGATATTTACCATCTAAGGTAGCTAATTTGTATGCTCCCGATCCAAATTTAGCAGTGATAATATATGGTCCAAGCCAGTTGGGCTCAAATTTACCTTTAAGGTCTTTAGTTGCATTAGTATTTTTTTGATTTTCTTTTAAAACAAGGTCGCCGATCTCAAAGGATCGATGATGAACTTTTTTAGCATATGATCTTTTAAGCTTGTTTTGGTAGGCACGAAGATGCTCCAAAGCATTGATGCGCTTCTCATCTAAGAGTTCCAGCTGACTAAGTCTGCCAGCACGATATTCATCTCCTACTTCAGTATCTTGAAGTAGTAGAGCCAAAGAAGGAACTTCTAATTCAAATGGAAAAACAGCTTCAACGCCATAAACCAAAACAAAAGGTGAAGTGCCTGTGGGAGTACGAACGCTAGTTCGATATGCCCACAAAGCTGGATATAATTGAATGTGCCAGTCGCGGCCAGATTTATTGACCAATATTTTAAGGATTTTAATTAATGTTTTATTAGATGCTTCTGCTTGGCCATTACCCTGAGGATAATAGGGAGTGGACCAACGATGTTGAATTTTATATTTTTGACATAATTTTTTGACATCTTTATTTTTGAAACAAGTTCCATTATCTGAGATGAGATTTGCAAGAATTCCGAACCTACAAATGATTTGATTAAAAATAAATTTGGAGACTTGAGTTCCAGTGCAGGAAGCTAAGGGCATAGCTTCAACCCACTTCGTAAAATACTCAGTGGCGGTTATGATGAATTTGTGTCCATCAGATGACACAGGATTTATTTTGCCAATAATGTCTAAGCCCCATTTTGAAAAGGGCCAAGGGGATGAAATAGCCTGCAGTTCTTGTGCAGGGGCATGGACAAGGTCAGCGTGCTTCTGGCACTTGTCGCAATGGCGCACATAATCATGTGCATCATTCTCCATGGTAGGCCAAAAATATCCTATCCTAAGGAGCTTTTTAGCAATGGCGCTACCACTGAAGTGTCCCCCACAAGAACCATCGTGGGCTTCACTCAAAGCTGATTTAGATTCTTCTAGATTCAAACATCTCAATAGGATACCTTCAAAAGATCTCCTATATAAAGTATTGCCAATTATTACAAAGCGACTTGCTCGTCTACGTAATAACCGATGCTGGTTTCTATTAAAACTTTCAGGGAAAGTCCCATTTTGAAGAAAATCAAATATATCCGTATACCAAGGTTCAGGAGTAGTTTCGTTGATTAGAAACACATCCAAAGGTTCTAAGCATGACTTATTTGAAGCGGGTTCCTGGAGTCGATGAATAATGATGGTGGCATATTCGTCATCTAACTCCAAGGGTAGAAGAGATGCAGCTGCAGCCATAGCGTCAGCCGCACGGTTGCTAGTTCTAGGAATAGCTTCCAAGGTAACTTGATCAAATAAAGATATTAATTGTAAAACATATGCTTTATATGGGCGCAATTTATCATCTCTGGTCTGATAAACTTCATTAATCTGGTTTATGACAAGTTGAGAATCACCAAAAACTAACAGATGTTTAATTTTTAGTGCCAAGGCAGCTCGTAATCCAAGGATTAGAGCTTCATATTCAGCAGTATTATTAGTACAAGCAAATGTTAATTTAAAGGACAAAGGGATAATGTGTTTTTGTGGAGATATTAAAATAATACCTGCACCAGCCCCACTCATGCATCGGGCTCCATCAAAGTATAAGGACCATTGTTCAGCATGGTCTGCCTCTAGTTGAAGGCATTCATCAAGAAACTCAATGATGAGGGGATGGGTAGACTCTAAGGGTGCAATAGCTAATTGATCTGCTATGATTTGACCCTTAACAGACTTTTGTCCTATAAACATGAGTTCAAACTCGCTTAGAGCAAGAACCCACTTTGCTGTGCGACCTGATAAATAAGGTCGACTCATGAGATACCGCAAGGGATCAGATTTAGCAATGACATACGTTTTTTGACTGAGCATATAATGGCATAATTTTTGTGTAGAAAATATGACTGCTAGACATAGTTTTTCTAATGTTGTGTAGCGGGTTTCATAACTGATTAAAGTTTGGCTAATATAATAATTAGCACGTTCTCTTTTCTCATCATCAAGTTGAGCTAACATAGCTCCTAAAGCAAAATCTGAAGCTAAAATATATAGGATAAATGGGCGATCAGGTCTAGGCGGTGAAAGCACAGGTGGGTTAAGGAGGTATTGTTTGAGGAGTTCAAATGCTTCCTTACATTCGTCGTCCCAATTGAAAGGGACATCCTTCTTAAGAAGCTTAAGAAAGGGACCGGTTTTGTCCGCTAGCTTATCGATGAAGCGACGGATAGCTTGAAGCTTACCTTGTAAACTTCGTAATTCAGATATATTTGTAGGTGCGGGCATATCAGTGATAGCCACAATCTTGAGAGGGTCAATTTCGATACCACGTAAAGAAACTATAACCCCCAATAATTTATCGGACTTGACTCCGAATATACATTTGGCTGGATTTAATCGGATAAGATATTCCCTTAACCGATTAAATACTTTTCTCAAATCATCTAAATGATCATCCTCATTAATAGAACGAGCTATAATATCATCTACATAATCATGTAGGATATCATGCATCATATCATGAAAGATATAAGTCATGGCTCGTTGATATGTTGCACCTGCATTCTTTAAACCAAATGGCATCACTTTCCAACAAAAGGTACCCCAGGGGGTAATAAAGGTTATTTTAGCCTGATCTTCAGGAGCTATCCTGATCTGATTATAACCAAAAAATCCATCCATTAGGGATATCATTCCACTCCCAACAGTAAAATCAATGATTTGATCCATGTTGGGAAGAGGAAAATCATCTTTAGGGCATGCAACATTAATATCTCTAAAGTTTGTGCAAACCCTAACTTTGGTAGCTTCTTTCTTGGTTACTGGAACTACATTCGAGATCCATTCAGCATAATCAATAGCTTGTATAAAAACAACATTCAAGAGTTTTTCTAACTCCCCTTTGACTAGCAAGGCCACTTTGGGATGCATTTTTCTAAGTTTTTGTTTAACAGGTTTAGCATCCGGATGGACTACTAGATGATGCATGACTACAGAAGGGTCTAAACCTGGCATATCTTCATATGTCCAAGCGAAGACATCTTCATATTCTTTAAGAAATGCAATGTATTGATCTTGTTTTTCTTGACTTAATTCTGATCCAATATTGATTATGTGAGGATTATCCTCGGTTCCAATGTTAACTTTTATGACGTTTTCTACTTCCATGTGTAGATCTCTCTCAAAATTAGGTGGGGCGGGTGAAACGCCCAATTCTTGTAATTCTTCCAAGGTTAGCTTGGATAATTCATCTTGAGGATTCGTGGCCTCAAGATGGGCTATAGTAGGTATAGAACCATTGAAATAAAATTCGTTGTGTAACAACTCTTCAATGGAGACATCATGGAAGATATCTCCCTCCAACTCATCGTCGGATTCAGCAATCATCTCAGGATAAGCTAAGGATAGCATATTACATGTAAATGGCTGATTTGTTAGACGCAAAGTATCACGTCCATCCAAATAATCTTGATAACATATGAGTTGATCATCATCTTCAAAAGGGAAGGGTTGACCCTTACTAGGAAATAGGCCCACACCACATCGGGCGGGCCATGGTTCTACCTCAAAAGGTTCTTTCATACCATCTTGGAAAGGTCCCAAACCTTTCCCTTTATATCCCATTTTAAGCATTATAGGTTTAGCTTTAGTATACTCATTAGTAAAATAACATCGAGCATATCCATCATAATGAGTTTTGATGTTCCTGGGTATTCTTCCCCAGTCATATCCCTTATAAATAAAGGCACAACTCCCGACTTGGTAAGTACTTCCCATAGGTTGTGGGAGGCCCAAGGTATGAGGAGATGGCGGCAAATTATTTAGAATAAGGGAATCTTGCATAGAAGCATTTGTTTTTTCTGATATGAGAATTTTAGATAAATCAGGTAAGAGCTCATCAGAAAGAGCGTAAGAGGTAGAAGGATCATTCCCTATATCTTTTGATGTGGATGATATGTCTTTGGTAGATGTAGATAATGTAGAGGTGTTAATAAATGGGTCTATAGGTTTTGAAATTATAGGAGTGGAACATGAAGGATTGGTTGTGGATTTAAGATCTTTCCGAGGTTCTAATGTAGTTTGTTTAGAGGATGGTTGAGCTATATATAAAGGTGGAATTAATGGAGAAGATGTAGATGAAGTTATGGGTGTGTGTTTCACACGTTTAGATGAAAAATGAGAATTAGGATGTGTGGATGACAGAGCAAGGCAAAATTGAACTCCAACAGGTTCTGCCAAAGCACACATATCAAAGGGTCTAGGATCACCATGAATAGTGACCAACTGATTTTTAAATTCGAATTTAACACATTGATGTAAAGTTGATGGGACAGCCCACATTGCATTGATCCAAGGGTGACCCAAGAGTATATTGTATGATGCGGGGCAATGTACAATAAACACGGTCGTATCTAAGGTTCTCGGACCAACTTGCAATGGGATGGTGATAACTCCACACGTTTCTTGTGTTTCATCATTGAAAGCTTTTATGATCATGTCAGTTTTTTTCATTTCATCACTTCTAAACCCAAATATTTGGTAGAAGTCAAAAGTGCAAATGTTTAGAGATGAACCATTATCAATCAAGACCCTTTTGACTGCTACATCTCCTATTAGGGCAGTAATATATAAGGGGTTATCCTTATGTAAACTATGTTGTGGTATATCTCTATCTCGAAAGTCAATACAATCGACTTCTCGAGTTATTATAGTATTGGTCATGGCTTCAGGTTGAATATCTTGTGGTACCATCATTTGGCTTAATGTGAGCATCAATTCATCTCTATGTGTAGGAGAAGATCTCAAAAGGTCCAAAAGAGAAATTCGAGCTGTAGTATTTGATAGTTGCTCATTAATATTATAAGGAGGTTTAGGTTGAACATTAGGAGCATGATTCCCTTTATTAGGAACTTTCAAAACAAATGGAGCTGATCCATCATTCTGATTTTGATCTTGTTGAGAATTTTGAGCTTGTTGTCTAGTAATAGCTCCAATGGTACCTACAATATTGTTTTGCGGATGATGAATAGGTCTTGGTCTAGTGTTTATAGCTTGTTGATTAGAAAGTAATTGATGAGAAGATGGTCTAGTAGTGACTCTTCTTGGAAATGGTTCTTCTGGAACCATAGAATTTGTGATAGGTTGAATAGCATCTGATTCATCTTCAGAACTATTCGATTGATTTGATGTGATTTCCATGTCACTTTCAGTTTCATATTCTGTATCACTAAGATCAGGAGTTTGAATATTATGTAGAGGCCTGGTCGTGACCATGGATAAAGTTGTGTCAAATATTTGTTGATCATGAGTAGGTAAATGTCCACTAATGGTTCCTACATATCGGGTAGGAGGGGGAACATTATGATGCTCAATTTGATTGGCCACCTCTTTACCATGCTTTGGTAAAGGATGTTGAAATATGTCTAATGATTGATTGGCATTCTGATTCTGATTTTGGGGGATGTTCTTTTGAGCATTATTAGGAGGATTTTGTTTAGGTTGGAAGGCTTGCACCTCCATTTCATTATTATCAATCAAGTCTTGTATTTTATGTTTCAATATTTTACAAGAGTTGGTAGAGTGTCCAGGTCCTCTATGGAAATCACAATGTAAATCAGCTCTGTATCCGGGTATAGTTGGATCAGGTTCCCGGATATTAGGTAATTGAATCAAACCTCTTTCGAGTAATTGCGGTAGAATAGTTGATAGCGGTTGATTCAATCTAGTAAATTCTCGAGGAGGTTTATCAGGAGGTTTCAATATAAATTTCTCTGTTGTCTTTGTTGTATTGACATTAGCAACATTTCTGCTATCAGTGACTCCATCACCCACAACTTGTTTATTTTTATATTGATTTCTGGATGTTTTCTCATCATCTTTCTTCTTAAGCTGACCTCTCCTAATGAGAGCATCCTCCACTCTTCGAGCTAAGTCTATAGCTTGATCGAAGGTGGTTAAGGTGGCAATTGATAACTCATAGGATATTTGTTCTTGCAAATTATTAATAAAAATGTCCAACATTTCCCTATAAGGTAGCACAAAGTGCAGTTTTCCTGTCAACTGCCTCCATCTAGCTAGGAAATCAGCAAAGCATTCATCTTTGTCTTGTTTTAAGTTGTATAAATCTTTAATGGTCACATGCCTTTCAATGTAGGCACTAAATTGATGGACAAAAGACTCAGCTGTTTCTTCAAAATTCCTCAAAGAATGGGTGGGCAATTGATAGTACCACTCTAATGCCATTCCTCCTAAACTTTTTGGGAACATTTTTAGTAATAACAAGTCATCATGTGATATATCATGACATGCTATCCTAAACATACGAAGATGCTCTATGGGATCTTCGGTTCCTTTGTATATAGGCAGGACGGGCATAGGAAAGTGTTTAGGATATGGCTGTGCTACAACTATGGGATCTAAAGGCTGACTACACATCTCTCGATAATTGTACGAGGGACGGTAGGGATCTATCTGGTCCATGCGGGAAGCTAATTGTTTCACCATGGCTTCCAGATTACTAGTTTGCCCACCATATTGGTTCGGTGGAGCATGAGTATGGGATTTGTGAGCATATGATGGCGTGACATAAGGATTAGATGCTATATTGCTATTGTGTAAAGTGTTGGTAGGAAGGGTATTATGAAGAAGTTTTGAAGTTGTATTATGTTGTATCCCAGATTGTTGGAAATTGATGTTTGGCTTAGTTTTGGGCTTTTGTCGATTTGAGGCATATTGATCAATAGTTTGGCGAAATAAAGCAGTGAATGAAGGTTTCTTTTGTGCGGGAATGATTTTAGGCTCAATAACAGGTTCCTTAGGAGGTTGGGTAACCTGTTGTTTTTGCATGTTCTGGATTATAGTGGCCATATCCATATTGGATGGTCCAGCTTTATCACTTTCTTGATCAATAAAGGACAAGGGATTAGTGTGTATGTTAAACATGTCTTCCATGGTTGCTTGAGTTTCACTAATTTGTTCCCTATCAATATGAACTGCCCTATTAAGAGCACCAATATTATTATTGAGGAATTTCCAGAAATGATCCATGTTATCAAAAGTAACAGCTCCATCTGGAGACATTCTAGGGGATGAGGATCCTTCCTCTCTAACATTTTCTTCTTGTTCATTTTCTACAACAAGATCTTCATCTTCTTGTTGGTCTAGAGTTCCTCCTTCCGGAATTGGATCCTCAGGAAGGACATTTGATTTTTTTGTTTTCTTTCCTAACCAATCTTCTTCTTCTTCTTTAGTTTGTTTACCATTCCTAAGTCTAGTCATTGTGCTTAAACTTAGATTTCAGCAAATATATATACTTATATATATATGCAACAAGCTTGAGAGGTATATATTTTAATTATATACCTACTATAATACTTAAAATAAAATGTTTTGATTTTGTTATATTTTTGTTTTGTTTTTGTGTTTTTTATGTTTTTATAACAATATTATAAAGATAACAAACAACACACTAAATGCAAGAAATAATAATAATGAAAGCAATGATCTAGTCTTCTATAAATAATTTATAAATATCATTAATGGGCTCAAGTTCTTCAGGAGTCATGAAATGTTCTTCTTCAAATTGGAAATTTTCTTTCAAGAATTTGATAAAAAGTGCTATAGTGATATTATCTGTTTCAGATTCTGATTGGTAGAAATAAAGCTCATGGCAATACTCTCGATATAACACAGCTCTAGGAACTCTCCTCCACCTTTCCCTATCTGTAAGAATGACCTCTTGATCTTCTATATGACCTAGGAATTGGTGTACAATAGCTGCGTTCTCGAGGTATTCCTCGAAGGTGTACAATTCTGAAGACACAAGAGCTCTCCTATCAGCTAACCACCTATGGCAAGCTCTCTGAAGTTCATGATAAAAAATGAGTTGATGAGGATCCAGGATTCTATCTAGGACAAACCTCTTGATTTGTTTAAGTTCTGTTGACCTAGATGAAATGATACCTAGTCTCCTATCAAGTTCGTCCCACAAAAGTTGGTTTCTATCTGTTTCAGGCACACTAAGCACAAAATTAATTTCTATGGCTGCTAATTGGTTCTCAACATTTATAGTGACTACTAGTCTTTTCTTAGGAGCTACCATCTAAACATGATATACAACTTAGCAGTTTTCTAATGATTTTAAATGCATCTATTTTTTTTTTTTTTTTTTGTTTTCAGAAGGTTTTAGTTTCACGTCGGGTTCACCAAAATGTATCGTTCCAAATTTTTTGCACCCTTACCTTCAGGCTAAAGGATCCACGCCCGAAAGGGGGATGCGAGAAGGATGGGATGGTACCTCGGACTGAGAGGCCCTTTGAAGGTCGCGCCTCTCGGGGGAGGGGTATTAAGGTGATTTTTTGATGGATGGTGGGGTTCACCAGGAAACTTTTAGTGGCAGTTTCCACGCCTAGGTTGGGAATGAGTTTGATGTGTTCAGTTTTATGTTTAATCATTCAAGTCCTAGGTTTGGCCAAATGAATCTAAGTTATTCTATTATGAAAATGCAGATTTAAATGAATATAGAAAATAGAATTAAATATAAAACACAAAAAATATGCTAGATGAGAAAAGCCATACCTGATTTCGGATGTTTGATGGAGATTCTAATTTTTGAAGCAGTCCAGATCGCCTCTGATATGACAGGATCATATGAGATCATACAAGATCATCTGAGATCTGACGAATTCATAAGAATTCGTCAGAGACCTGCAATCAGAGAAATAGATACAAAATACAAAAAATGCAGCTATACCAACAAAGGAAAATGATGTAAAATGATAGTAGAGATGCTAAGATGATAATTACAGATAGAAATTTAAGTAGATTACAATGTTTTAATGACTAATTATGACTTTATTATGCACTTATGCTACATGGGGTGAACTCCAAGATGCAGAATAATAGGAAATAACAATAAGCTTAACTAGATGCAGAATAAAACAATAGGAAAGAATAGAAAATGCAAACTCTGGGCACTGATTGCCCCCAATGTTGGCTGCAGTCGAAATCGTCTACAGAATACGAAATCGTCTCGAATTTTGGCGTGATCGTCCGAGATCGTACCGGATCGTCTGCGATGATCTGAGCTTGCTCCGACTGAAGAATAATGAAGTTCCTGCAAGAAAATTTGAAAAGGGACAAAGGCAAATAGTAATCTAAGATATTCTAATGCATGTAGAACTCGATTTACAAAAAAT
Source organism: Wollemia nobilis (assembly GCA_028583015.1). Lineage (NCBI taxonomy): Eukaryota > Viridiplantae > Streptophyta > Pinopsida > Araucariales > Araucariaceae > Wollemia > Wollemia nobilis. The sequence continues at coordinate 811,974 of JAQPPZ010000383.1, read as the reverse complement.
TTCAGCCAGGGGGAAGGTCAAGGGGAGGTCCTAAGGTTTAAATAGGCTTAGGAAGGAGGTTAGGAGGTTGGAGATCATCCCAATTTGGGAGATCTCCAATGGGGAAGGTCTCTAACCATGCAGACACGCTTTTGCCCAGGTTAGAGACGCCGTTGAAACAGAAGCTAATTATGAAAAATTAGTTTTGGGACGAAATCGTCTGGACGTTCTGCTCCAGACGAATTCATCCGATCTGAGGCGATATCGTCTGATCGGCGACGATATCGTCCAACGGTCACAACAAATCCTAAAAATGGCACGAAAAATAGGGAGAGCGGTTTAACAGGCGGTTAACGGGCGGTTCGGGGTTAAAATTCAAATTTGAATTATTTACTAAGGTTTACTATGCCAATTTTAGGGTGCTACAAAAATATCTAAAAAAAATTAACTTTATTTGTGAAAAATTATCTTCATTTGAATGGTTTTGAGTTTAGGGAAAGCTAGGGTGTTGTAGTGGGGTAATATGGAAGGCATGATGGTAGTGATTTTGACACAGATCGGGTTGAAAGAGTGAAGGATTTGTGTAGCCATGTGTGATCCCAAACACATTGGGAAACAATTGAGTAGGATGGTGATGCATTGCCATATAAACATGGTCATTGATGATAAGGTGGGGAAGTTGAATTTAAAACCACAACATAACATTGAATTAGAACAAATATGATCATCATTGAGGAACAAGCAGTTAATGCTATGATTAAAACAATTAGGAATGTTGCAGTGTTAGGATTAAAGAATCATAAAGAATATTGGTAGATTTTTATGGTAGAAACAAAATCATTGAACTAGGTCACAAAAATAAATAGAATGGAGTGACGACTAAGGTGTACTTTTCCATAGCTATAGGGAAGTATGACAAAATTGATGTTGTCTAGAGTAAGGAGATCACATCGGGTTCACCAGGGGATGTTGCGGGTGATGTGAAGAAATTATGTGAGTATAGGAAAGCATTGCATGGATAGAGTGCATGACAAGGGAATAAAAAAAACAATAATAAAATATGTGACATATGGATACAAATGGTTTTGATCTGAAAAAATTCATCTAAGGGTTGGGAGAGACTGCATGTTGGCTTGTTTGTGTCAGGTGGATACATTGCAATAGAGGAGGATAAAAATTTTAGTGAGAGGGAAATGTTCATGATCTAAGAGGTACCTATTAACAAAACCATGCATAGGCTATAGGTAAGGCTATAGGTAACTCTATTTCAGATGATAAGCGTTGAGAAATTTGGATCAATATCAAAATTCTTGAAGGGAAATGAGTGGCAAAAAGGGGATCGCAAAAGGAGTCACTAAATGAGTGCAATAAATTAGAGGTCATGAAAATATTGAAGGAGACTCAGACCTCCAAGAAACTCATCAAATCACAAATTAGGGGTATAATTATGGAATGGAAATGTAAATCTCCACAAGTGGTAGTAGTAGCTATATCAACCCGTTGAGGCTAGATCTAAAAAAATGACACATATTGCAACAAGCAAGGATTGGTGAAAACTATGGCATTTGGAAAGATCTAAATAGTGGTTATAGGATCAAAAAAAGATTATTCATAGTCCATGTGATATGAACCTGATCATTGATCATTTATTAAAATAATGAATAGCATGATCGAAGATGCAGAGGATAAAACATGTACCAAAAACAAATAACCCGAGAGGATGTTAAGTAGATTGTAGATTACTTCCTGGAGATAACTTTAGATGGTGGCCAATGACGAGGCCATGGAAATAAAAAATTTTGTAGATAAAAAAAAGCTATGTGGAGACAAAAGCATGGTAAATATAGGCCATACAATGGGGTCCATAATCCATACAATGGGGTCCATAATCGAAGATATTCAGTGACAGTTTGTCAATGTCTCTACCAAGCTTTTGTGCTTGTCTTGCAGATAAAATATTCAATCCAGAGAAGGTAATGACGGGATATTTTCTACAAAATATGACCATTTTCATATCTATCAATCATGGATATACACCTCTATACATCATAAAAAACAAATTCAATCAGTGAGAAGAGTGTGAGGGTTTGGAGAGCAAGTCTTGGATCGAAGCTGAAGATCTTGAAATGACAACTCCCCTTTAGATTTTATGTTGTTGGATTATATTTATTTTTTAATGTTACATGCATGTATGATAATATGGTGTGTTAATATGAGGAAACTTAAATCCTTGATTTCGTTATTCTATAAAAACCTTAATGTCTCAAATCATATTTGTAACACCCATAGAAATATTTTTGCAATCAAATTTATGGATTGTAAAAGCTAGAAAATATTTTTCGTAATCAAATTTTTTTTTGGTAACACCAAAATCAATTGATTTATTTTTACATTCATCTAGTAATATAATGAAGCAAAAATTACAATTTGTAGAAAGTACAAGCTTCAATGTTTTTGGGCTGCTTGAAAAATAAGCTCTAGGCACAGACAATTTGAAAAAAGAAAAAATAAATGATATAGGAAAAATATTGGAATGTTGTATGCACTCTAGTACAACAATAAAATTTAAAATATGAAAAATAAAAACCACATTTTTTTTGTGATCATTTTAAAGATCTATTATTAGAATTTTTAATTTCTCTTTTGAACCAATCTAGCCTAAATGAAGAGGATACTCTTCAAACCAATGTCAAAAAAAAAGGTGAACTAAAATAGGTAAAATGTTCACTAAAAAATCAGATAGAAATAAATCATTTTCAAGACCCACCAATAGAATTTATAATTCCTCATTTGAACCAATCTAACCTAGAGGAGGAGGATACTATTGAAACCAATTTAAAAAAAAAATGAACTTATGGTTATTACATGAATCAACATACTATAGAATTTTCTGAACAAATGTATCAGGATAAACAACATACAAATTACACACCTATTTTGAAATGAACTATGGAAGGTTGGTTATATGAAGGGCATCCTCCACATGTACTGTGATCTCCAAAATTTGATATAAAAAGTGCATCATTTCATTGATTTAATATATTTATAGAACAATTATAATCCTTTATAAGGTGCCTCTATTGGGCTTACAAATAGGAGATTTCTGAAAATGAAAGAATCCTCTTTCAAAATGTAATTTAATGACACCTTAAGTATCTTCTTGACCACCTCATATTGTGGATGGGTTTCTTACTTCAGTTGAATTTTGGACCATCCTTGATTGCATGAGCTCTTAAGAATTCCTATAAATTATCAAAACAACAAGTCAATACAATATATCGGGTCTAGCTTGTTTAGGCCCTATTTTCAAAATATAATGCAAATAATCCATAAAATGTATTTCAAAACTAAATCAAAACAAGAAATTGACATGTAAAATATTGTAAAACAAAATCAAAACTAAGGATATTTACCTTTTATGATTTTTCTTTCTTGTTTGTTTCTAATTTGATGAATCTTGTGTGATCTCAAGATGCAACCACCATGGTGAAGATTACATTGTCTTCATGGTTCATTGGTAATGGGAAAAAATGGGGTGCTGGTTGTGAGTGATGGTTGAGTGGAAATTTTTACAAGGTTCTAGCTTATGAAAAATCATGCATTCTTACAAAATGAGGAAGATATGGTATTTATAGAAATTTATGAGAGGGAAGGAGAGGGTACCCAAGATGTGAGTTGGTGGAATTGCCAATTGTGAAAAGGAAATTGGGAATTTATGGATATTTATTAAGGAAAATGGGTGCCTTCCCACATTAGTGGCCCTAGAAAGCACAAAGGAAATTAAAATTTAAAAACATTGTGTGGTGGAATGTGAAAGGGACCTAGGGATTTAATGCAAATTTATTGTGAATTTTGACTTGGGGTTTTAATGAATTTTTAATTAAAATAAATTGGAAGGGAGAGTGTGAAAGAGGACCTAGGTATTTAATGTGTATTTATTGCAAATTTTGACTTGGTATTAAGGAGTGATTAGGGAGTAATTAGGGATTTGCAAAATTATTTAGAATTTTATTTTTTAGGGGATAAAAAATGACATGTTTTTGGTGTCTACACTTTATATAACAAAATCATTTGGATGGAAGCTATATCAAATGGATGTGAAGAGTGTGTTCCTACATGGAAATATTAAGGATGAGATATATAAAATAACCATTTGGTTTTGAGATTGAGGGTCCCATTCCCTTGGTTTTTAGTTCACTAAATCCTTGTATAGACTTAAGTAGGGACCCTACACTTGGTATGAGAAGATATACTATTTCCTTATCATTTGTGGGATTTGATGATGTAAGGTCAAACATGATGTTTACATCAAATGTAAATATGGAGAGACTTTAATGATTGATCTCTATGTTGATGGTCTTCTCATTATAGGAAGTTCTCCTACATTTATTCAAGACATGGAGTCATAGCTTTGTGGTACCTTTGATATGATATATATGGATACCTACACTATTTTTTAGATATTCAAATTGATTAGATATTTATTTTTTTATTTTTGGAAAAAATCCCAGAAGGGATGCCACATTCGGGTAAGACCCAAGGAGGCAGGGGTATCCATTCCGCAAAAAATTCCTAGGGCTCGAACCTAGCCTACCACCTTTGACATAATCAAGGAGCAAAAAAATACACAAAAACAATTTAAATTAAAAAAAATAACAATAAAAATAATAAAATAAAATAAAAAACATGCTCCTTGAGTATGTCAAAAAGAAAAGCACAACCAAACACACACACAATAAGATAAAAAAAAACACAACACAAACCACATAGGAAAACACAACAAAAACATAATAAAACGCAAACATGACAAAAACAACAGAACACTACAAAGACATAACAAAAAAAAACATGAAAAACAAACACAACCAAAACCTAAAAAATTAAAAAAATAAAATAAAAAACAACCAACAACATACAATAAACAAAAAAAGAAAAACTTAGAAAACACTCACACATAAAAATACTAATTAACACAAACAAACAAAAACATAAGAACAAGAACGACAAAAACACAAGAACAATAACAAATAACATTAAAAGACACAAAACAACAAAAACACAAGAACAACAAAAAACAACACAAAGAACACAAAAACTAAACAAAACAAAAGAACACACACACCTTAAAAAACTAAACAAAAAAAGAAAAAAGAAAAAAGAAAAAAATGAACATAACAATGACCTTTCTAGACCAGAAGACTTTTAAGGCAAGAATAAACAAATGAAAAAAAAAGAAGTAATAGTTTGAGCTAGGGAAATAAAATAACCTGAGTGAACCAAAGAGAAGCAAAAAAAAAAAGCAAAAATAAACTAGGTACCTTCAGAACTGGAGCCATACAAAGAAATGATAGAAAGAAGAGCTTCCCTAATTTACGAATCCCACCATTTAGGAGGGTGACCATAACAAGTAAGATCACCTTTATCTAAATCCCAATTAGCTAAAGCATAAACACTCTTGTTTTGATCTCTAACCACATGATTGTAATCAACTTTAGAAAATTGCATCTGGATTAATTGAATCTTCTCAATAATTATTTTCATTCTCCAATCAACCTTATGATTCTTAGAAGGAGTCTTCAAAATATTAATCATGAGTTGAGAGTCATACTCAACTAACAACTTTACTCATACAATATTAGTAGTCTCTTTAAGGCCTCTAAGTATACCATACCCCTCAGCAAGGTTGTTGGAAGGAATACCCAAATTATCAGCAAAATTAAAAACCAGGGAGCCATCTGAAAGTCTACCATTTCATCCTGCACTAGTTTTTCTAGGGTTCTCTCTAGAGGCACCATCAGTATTGACTTTTCCAAAATCCATAGGAGGAGGTTTCCAATTTCTTGTTCTATCCATCTTACAAATACTCACATTCCCTTTAAGTTGGTTGTCCTTAGAAGATTTAATCTTCAATATTTGCATCACTTGATCCCATATTTTGTGGGAGTTTTGGGGGTGACTAATGGACTGATTCAACTAAGTTGGCTATGGTATTTTTCCAAATATAGTGAATATACTTCCTATATTAATTAAACATTTGGTTGTTCCTTTCATTCTAGATATTCCAAAGACGAATGGTAGAACCCATCCAAACTAACTGCCTAATAAAATGATCAACACCCTCTTGCTTAGGCCAATCCCTCCAAATATGTTCAAAAGTAAAAAAATTGGACCACTGTAAGCCAAGTAAGTGGCCATTCTCCTCCATAGCTCAGAGGCTAAAGTGCACTCAATACAAATATGGCTGAGAGTTTCTACATTCTCTTCACACATTTCACATCTAAAAAGGCCATGAAAACCACACTTCATAAGTTGCTCACCAGTAATAACCCTACGATGCAATAAAAGCCAAGTAAAGAACCTCACCTTAGGCCAGATATTTTGATCCCACAACTGAGAAAAATGTTAGAATATTGGTTGGGATTATTATGGCATAAGGTCAAATAACCTTGAGAAACTGAATAATCACCCTTAGTAGTGTTGTTCCAACCAAAACAATCTTTTTCATGGGACCAAGAGAGAGATCTCATATGAAGGATGCCTTGGATATTTTGTCTTTGTCTTTTTGGAATTTGAATAGGCCAGTCCTCAATAGGGATCCAATATCTACCAACCTTTGAATTACCAGTACGGTACCGATAGTAATTAGCCACCTTTATCCACTTAGCCTAATGAAGCTCCTCCATACAAGGCCTCCAATCGAGAAATTGAGTTATCAAATCCTTGTGACCATCCCAAGAATCTGTCCAAAATTTTGCCAATTGACCATTATGAATGATCCAAAATATTTTTTTCTTTATCCAATCCTCACTAGTCTTAAGAACTACTAAAATAGGAGAACCTTTAGTAGGAATTTTATAGCGAACAAGGTCTTTAGGATATTTGTTCTCAGCATATTTAGCATGGAGATTATTGGTCCAAAGAGCATTGGGGTTGTGCAACATCCTCCAATATAATTTAGCAGCTAAAAATTTGTTGTTATTAATAGAAGACTGGAATCCTAACCTCCATTCATTCTTAGGAAGACATAAAGTGCTCGATTTCACCAAGGCCCATTTTATTTTCTCCTTAGTACCACTCCAAAGGAATCAATGACTGATTTGATCAAGTTCTCGAAGAACAACCTTTCGTATATTCAACATAAAAGATACATAAATATGAATAGCTTGAAGGACTGATTTTACCAAGGTGATTCTACCCCCATAAGAAAGCCACTTGTTGGTCCACTTTCCAAATTTCTTATTGACTTTGTCCAACAACCAATTCCAATATTTATTTGTTTGCCTTTGAATATTTATGGGAATACATAATTAAGTGATCAAAAGGGAGGTATTATTATATCTTAATTTATCCAATATCATGGATTCTTGTCTGGAAGAGCAGTGAAAGAAAATAACTTTAGATTTATCTTCATTGATCAACTGCCCAATACCCTTATAAAAATAATTGATGATTTGCTTAATATTAGAAGATTCCTTAAATTGAGCTTTACCTAAAAGAGGAGAGTCATCCACAAATTGAATATGAGAGATAGGTCTAGCTCCATGAGCAATGGTAACACCCTCAAGGGTTTTTTTTCCCTCTTTTTGGTTATAGTCCTACCCAAGAATTCAACAAGAATGATGAATAATTAAAGGAATAGCGGCTCACCTTGCCTAATACCTCTGGAATATGGGAATGACTGAGAAGGCTTGCCATTGATAATAACTAAGTAGGAAACTAAAGAGATACATCCCATAATCCAATCCATCCAATCCTTATAAAAAATAAATTGCCTCAAAACTTTGATAAGGAAGTGCCAATCCACTCTATCATAAGCTTTGGATAAGTCTAATCGAATGAACATGGAAGGAGATTTTTGCATATCCATGGAATGGATGGCTTCCTGCACAAGAATTATCTCATCTACTATTTTACGCCCTTACACATAACCCCCTTGCTCAAGGGAAACAATCTTATGCAAAAGAGGCTTCAACCTTTCTGCCATGATCTTAGTAATGATTTTGATAAGAAAATTACATAAAGCAATATGTCTAAAAGCTGATATATGATCAACATCTTGAGCTTTTGGAACAAGAGTAATATAAGTTTTATTGATAACCTTAAAAAATTATTTGGCTTTCCTGGCTTCTTCCATCACCTCTAATAAATCAACATGAAATATATCCCAACTCTTGGTAGAACTCAATGGGAAAACCATCAGGACCTAGGGTTCTCCCTTTTTGCATTTAAAAAACTACTTGTTGAAGCTCATTGATAGTAACAGGAGCAGTAAAAATAGAGTTCTCCTTAGAAGTGATAAGAGAAGGGATTTCTTGAAGAACATTTTGTTGAGAAGCTGAGTCAAGAGGAGTATCAACAAAAAGATTGGAAAAGTAACCAACAACAATAAATTTCATGCCATACCAAGTATAGATAACATATCCAAAATTTTATTTTAGGGAATAAATAAAGTTGTGAGATCTTCGATCTAGAAGAGATTTGTGGAAGAAATTTGTGTTTCGATCTCCTTCTTTGAGCCATTGAATTCTAGATTTTTTCTTCCATAAGAGATCTTCTATTTTTTCCCATTCCTCTAACTGAGTTGTGAGTTTAATTTCATCTACACTTATATTCTTTGTGAGCCCATAAAAATGGATATTCTTATTCAAATTTTCAAGTTGAGCAATAGCTTCATTTTTTTTATGAACATCCCCAAACTCCTTCCAGTTCCAAGTCTTGATTTTGGATTTAATGTATTGCAGTTTTTTGACAAAAAAAAACATCTTAGTCCCATGCCTAGACTTACCTTCCTTCCACCATTGTTGCACACGATGTCTAAATGAGTTGTATTTGAGCCACATTAATTGAAAATGAAAAGGAGAGAAACTCATATTGGTTTTCCATATTTCCACCATGACTGGCAAGTGATCCGAACCAACATTGTTAAGAGTCTTCACTTTAGGAATATGACCATGGATTAAGAAATTTTTAGAGAGCAAAAACCTATCCAATCTCTCCATTATACAAGATAAGCCTTGCCTTCTATTAGATCAATTCATAAGGCCATTATCTGGTTGGATGTCCACAAGATGGAGGTTTGCAATATATTCACTCATGAGGTTAGTGCTTTTGTCCAAATTTCTATTTCCCCCCATTTTCTCATCCAGATAGAGGATGGTATTGAAATATCCTCCAATCAAGATCCAAATTTTTGAAAATGAGAGATAATATGAGTTATATCCTTCCACTATCTTCATTTTTCATCCAAAGCAATCGGAGCATAAACAGTAATGTAGAGCATAATTTGGTTGGAATGTCTACTTTGAATAACTATAGCCAACAAACCCCAATTTCCAACCATATGGTGAATAACTACCTCTTTTGGGTCCCAAAGACAAGCAATACCACTAGAAGTCCCCTAGGAACTGAGGGAAACCACTTTTACAACTGGTAAAATTTAACTGGCAATTGAGTCCATATCCTCCATTGACATCTTTGTTTCTTGAAAGAAACAAGGTGTGGATGATTTATCTGAATCATTCTTATAATTTCATTTTATTTTGAAATAATCCCTTTGAGTCATCTAATATTCCAAGTATCTTCATTAATACCAAGGCTAAAAGTTTTTGGAAGGGCATTAATATTACCTTACTCTACAAGCTTTTCACCTTCTTTTACCATATGATATTGATTGGTCTTGCGACCTAATTTTTTATTAGAATCCATCTTCAGTTTTTTTCCCTGTTTCTTGACTTACTCCAATTGAATCTGATATGGCTTCTAACCTTGAATAATGCTCGTACATAGCTAAAATTTTACTAGAGGGTTCAAAAAAGTCTATATTGGGACCTATATTATTTGAATTTTTGACATTTAAAAGATTGTTTTTCTTGTGTAATTTTTTTCCCTTTTTTTCTGTTGAAAACCTGTGATTTTTTGGTTTGTCTCTAATTCTTCCCTTCATATTTAAATTGTGTTTCTAAGATTTATGTTTCCATTATTTCCTCTTCCTCACTTGGGACAACATTTGTAGAAATTATTTCAAACATATTAGAAGATGACTTTGATTGATCCTTCATAACTGCTTTTTTATGAGTGTTCTTCTTCTTAGGCATTTGGAAACCTATTGAGTTTATATCTTCTTTATTTTGATAAGAAATTTTATTTGGACAAGCACTAGCCAAATGACCATATTCATGGTAAATTCTACAATGAAAAGGAATTTTATCATAGTCCACTACTTGCTCCCAAGTGTGTTCCCCAAATTGTAAGCTAATATTTTTAGGTAGGGGTTTGTCAAAATCAATTAAAAAAAAAATCCGAGCATAAATAATATGTTCAAAATTTTGAGTACAGTTATCAGTCATCATAAAAGTTCCTAAAGAGTTTCCAATTGAAGAAAAAATAGTAGGATTCCAAAATTTAATAGGGAGGCCAAAGAGTCTAACCCACAAGGGAGCTATAGAAGGCATCTCTTTTTTGGCTTTAAATTTAGTATGACAGGGCTTCATGAAAATCCCTGCCCTTCCAAAAAACCATGGAACCCCTTGAAAATTTTTCTCTCTATATTCATTATTAGAAAATAAAACAAGAAAATAACCATTTGGATAAATAGAGATTTGTAACTCACATTTAGTTTTCTAGCTTTTTGCAGCCCAGAATTTGAAAGTAGATAGGCTCGGATGAAAACCCATGAACCGAAAAATTAGTCCTCCTTTTTCTAAATCTTCAATTCCAATCTAAATGTTACCCATATCAAGATTAACAATAGGAGTTCCATCAACTACTTTCAGACATCCTGACTCCATTTTCCTAGGATCAATCTTAGGTATTCTTAGATATTTATGGAAATCCCTAAGATTAATATTATCATTGGGCAAAGGTTGTCCACCACAAAGGGCATCCCTAAAATTCATTTTTGGGGCTAAGTTTTCGAAATTCTTACCCTTGACAAGGGTTTTCACAGTAGAATTATTTTTTGGGTGCACCTTAGAACCAGTTTCACTTGAGATCTAAGCCAATTTTTGATCAACTACTTGAAATTTGTTTCGTTATATCTTTAATCCTTGCCCTAGATGTTGTGGAAAGGTATGGTTTTCACTTTTCTTTTTTGTAGAAAATTGGAAGCCATCGTCACTCAAGTTCACAACATGATACGTTGAAAGATAGATTTATAACCCATCTTGGATCCCCTGCAATATATCTTACTAAAATATTGATCATAAACCATAAAACTATTAGCCAATAGGGCCCAAAGTCCATAAAAACCAACCTTTGGAGCTGCTTGCACTCAACCCAGATGAAGCCCTCGCATAGTTGCTTGCCAAAAATCATGTTTACACATAGGGATGCACTAGGATCTGTGTTACTCGAAATGATCTAAAAATTAGTGGATATGTTCTAGGATTTTTCAGGCATCTTCTTGTAAAATTTCAGCTCAATCCGAGTCCGAATGAGTGATATATAGCCGAAACATGTTTGACATTTTGGGCAGTCCTGTGAAAAATATTTTCCCCTGATTAGATAGATTATAGCATCACTATTTCATATATTAAATATACATTGGATCTTATTTAGTTTTTAAGGATTAAGGATTATAAGCCCACTTGGGCTCATACACAACCTTATATAGCTTTTGTTGTTAATTTTTTTCTAGGTACATGCAAGCCCCCCTATAGAATCATTAGACCATAGCCAATAGGATTTCAATTATACCTGATATATATATCATATGGGTATTCATTATTCAAATTGTTCATATTTTACTTTGACCATATTTTTGGATGTTTATTGGGGCAATATTTAGGACGAGCACTAGTGCTTCACCCTTGGATTCATTTTCTATTTTAGATCTAATATAATTTCATTGTGCTGTAGACAATAATCTATCATATATTAGTCTTCTATAGAATCTGAATATTATACTACCAAAGAAGTAGCTAAGCATCCTTTGTGGATTCCATTATTTTAGAGTATTTTGGTATTCTTGAGATATATCTAGTCACTCTTCTATTTTTAAGTCATAGCACCATACAACTTGTTCATAATCTAGTATTTCATTAGACAACCAATCATATTCAGATTTGGATGTATTATGTGAGATGGATTTTTGCCCATAGGATTCCTAATCTTTTTTTCAGGCCATCAATAAAGCCTTGAGTAAGTTTATACCTAAGGTTTATTTTGTGTACATATGGGAGCTAGTTGGTGTGGGAGGGTGTCCCTTAAGGGATATAAAAAATAAAGGTCTCTATTTATGATCCCCATTTAGCTTATGTGGGGATGTTGGAATATATGGAGTTTAAGCTTCAATTGAGGTCATAGTTGACTTTTGTATTGTATTTATTATTTCTTATTCATCTTAGATTTCAAGTAGTTTTACCTCCTCACCACTTGTATCTCCCTCTTTGGGGTATTCAGTGTATCAACATTTTTCTTAAATTTAGATTAGGCTTTTCTTCCTCCAAAGAAGAGGAATTTCCCCCTTCTATAGGCCCAAAAATATTATAAGGGGGGTTTTATGATCTTTACTTTTAGAAACCAAAGGGGCCTCACCTTCTTTCAAACTTTTAGGATTATCACCTCCAATCTCCTTTCCAAAAAAAATCACTAGCTACAATATTTGCAATAACCTTATCTAGAGAATTCTCGGCAACCTCAGAGTCCATAAGGGTAAGACTCTCTGGCTTAACACCAACATTATATTTTCCCATACAAAATTTATCCAGCAAAACCCCAAAAATAGTCTTTTATGGGATACACATTGTAATCTCAACATCAGGGGAGGAGACTTCCAAAGCCTTTCTTGAACCAACTCCACTTTTCCCCAAAGCAAACACTTTCTTCTTCAAGTCAACATAATTAAAAATGAGCTTAAATAAGCCTTGATGATTAGGGAAATATGAATTACCTTGTTTAACTGTCAGCGCCTCTCTATCTAGATATTTGTAGAGAAAAGCTGAAATAATCATATATTTCTTTTGGATATGGTTTACCACTACAATATGGAAGCTCCTCACTACTTCCTCATTTCATGTAGAATTAAAGTAGTCCATTAAAACTAAAAAAACTCTATTCAATGAGGCTTTGAAATAATTCCTCTGATAACCATTATGAAACTTATTAGGCCGACCACCTTTGTGCTCAAACAACTCTAAATTTTTATCCAAGGAAGGATTTTTCGTATTAACCCAATCGTCATCCATAAGGATGATAGAGATCGTATAAAGGAGCATAATTGAGATAGTAAACTCAATACCTAGTCTGGCCATAACATTCTCATTTTTCCATGAGAAGGCAATCTCTATAGCAAGCTCTAGATTGTGGCCATTAAATTATTTCAAAAAACTTAGAAGGCCTCCTTTGTCCAGAATTTCCATCACATCCCTATAAAGGATAATAGATGCAAGTTGAAATCCTCTAATATCCTCCTCCATGAATTCCTTTCTACCTTTAGAGGTTTTAAAGCATCAAATACTCAACCTATGCAAAAGCAAAGCTATAAAAGCACCCAACATGAACAACAAGGAATTTTTACTAAGAGAAAATTTATCTTTCTAGATAGGCAATAATTCTTTATTTAAAAATATCTTATCCATGCTTCTACTGCTACCAACTATTTGTTGTCCAGAACTTTCTAAAGTCTAGCCTTCAGACGCAGGAAAATAAAAAAATATATATGTTGATGACAAGATGAAGGGAAAATTCTTATGAGCAGTAAAGATTACCAATCGGGGGCCTTGAAAGAACTGACAAGAGGCAAGAAACAAGGACAAAAATCTGGGGCAATACAAACCTTCATGGTACTAGCCTCTAAACTAAGAGTAACACTTATCTGAGTAACACATGTAAGTCGCATGATCTACCAAATCATAGTTACAAGAGCATCGTTTGACTTCAAGGAAAATAAATATGAGGTAAACAACTAGAAATGAATCATCACATGGAATAGGAAAACACCAAAGGATGAAGGGCCCACATATTTAGCAAACTCATTCCATGAGGCATCCAAAAGGAAGTCACATGTCAAAGGTGGACATGGCAAGGAAATCACACTCCACAAAGGCTAAAAGTCCCACTATTTATTTGTTTCAATTGAATATATAGGATTGAAATGAGCCCCATATTACATCATCACCACATAGTGGTATTACAACAAAGCTTGGATATTATCCACGCATCGCTTGGAAATATTTTAACCTTGGTCTCCTTCTTAAATGTTGAGGAATCTAACACATATTTTTATGAGGTGTCCTAGTCCTGTCATACTGATTTGGGTTTGGACCTCTGAAAGAGAGGCCAAAGCCCTTACCACTGCAGTAATATTACAACTTTAAATATTTGTTAGCACATATGATATTTATTTTCAACTTCTTAGATCAATATACCTTTGGGATTTCTTTTCTCTTTTTTCTTTCTTTCACAAATTTCCTCTCCTTTTTACACTCCTACCAACACTTTCATTTTCACCAATCTCTTTTATTTTTCTATTTTGTTAAAAAATGAGACTTATCTTCTACATATTTATTCTTCCCTATAGAATATAAAATACAAGGAAAAAGCACATAAATACTTTCTTATCTATGTGGCCTCTAAAATCCAAGTACAAGTATGATCTTCCATAGTATTTACTTTTTTATGTTGTCTTGGAAATCTCAAATTTCCACAAATATATTCCATATGCATTTTTTTATTATGTTGCTCTTGAAATCCTAAAGTGTAGTAGATACACTCTATACTAATTTTATTTTTATTGTGAGAAGAATATTTTAAGCTATTTGAGAAAAAATGAAGATGATTTACATAGATTAAACTTGACATCCTTCATCTTATTTATGTTAAAATTTGCCTCCCCATATTCCTTTGCACCGTTAACTCCTAAATTTGAACTTGCATATAGTACTTCTTCATACCTTTTAAAAACATTTGTTCAAGTAAATTGTAATAGCCTTTGCCTTTGCCATTACATGATGAAGAAGATATTTATTTGACACTTTCTTAGAAGTGGAAAAACCTTGATTTGACCAATCTTATACTATGATATGATCTCTTTGATTTATATTGAAGATTTTCTCATGCCCAAAATTTGCCATCTTTTTCTCCATCATTTTCATTTTGTAATATTTTTCCATGTGTCCAATTTTGTAACATTTGTAATATTTAAATGTTATGTATTCATAATCCACTTTTTGATCCCATTCTCTAGATTCAAATTCAATCATAATGAAAAAAATTCCAAATTTCCATAGCAGCACATATTCAAATGTGTATGACATGCATTCTCTCCTTTGTAGTCAATTCCTCTTGTATGATCTCCCCTAGCCTTTTCTTCTGAGTAGTTAGTTCCTCATAGATGAAATATCCTCTAATATCATCAATATTCATCAAAACCACCTTACTAATAATCTAATAAGGAAGTCCAAAAGACCTAATCCATCCTTGAAGTTATTTAATAGTATTTATCTTCACACAAATATTATCACTCCATGGTCTTAAATATGACACATATTTTCACTTAAACCAATTACCACCATCTATAATTTTATACCTAATTTTTGAACTAAAAAAAATCAAAAGTGAAAGATTGATGAGAATAAATGCTTTCAAAAAATCATGTGGTAATCTGAATTCATTGAGGTCACCTAAAAGGTGAAAATATTTAATTATTTTAAATTCTATATCTAAGTGCATGAATGAATTTTATAATCGATTGAAGAATGATCAAAATAATTTAAAGAAAGAGAGTTGTGTGTGGAGGATAGAAGGCCACCATCCAATTATTAAAAGTGATGTTCACATTTGAATCCTTTTCTACCTTTTTTTTCTTGTTCAAAAGAGAGATTTTGTTATGCCTTTATGGTCAAACCTTTTGTTTTGATGATCTCTTTATTATTTCATTTTGTCTTTTTTCACTCATTTTTTGGTGTCAAAGTGGCCAAGTCCCTTGACACATCTCATTAGTGATTTGGATGCAAATCTAGGACACTTTATTTGTATTGTTTTGGGTAAAATAAAATGATACTAAATTATTTTAATTAGTCCATAAGACCAAAATAGTTCATGGAACCATGAGCTTTAATACAAGATGGTGTATGGTGTATAAATATTCTACCTTTTGGATTCAAATATTAGACCTCCTATTTAGAGTTTCAAAGTTTAACAACATCCAAAAAAAAATGTTCAACAAAATATAAATCTCAACATCCTCTTATCATTCTTTGGAGTGAGTTTTCTGTTATTGAATTTGATAAGAAGTTTTCCTATTTTTTATACTAATTCTTCAAAATGTTCCATTAGTGAGTTCACTTTAAGAGTATCCTCATATGCAATAGTAATGATATTGTAGGGTTCATAATCCATAACAAAATAGTTTTCAGTCTCCACTACTCTTGTTGTGCAAAAGACACATATGTTTAAAACATACTTCTTGAGGTATTGTCCATATCCTAGTTTTACATCTAAGATCGTGTGAACTAGATATTAGTTGGGCTATAAGAATTTTTCCTTCTATTTGATATTTGTATCTATGTACTTCTTTTGGGTGTGTTCATAGTTTAACTCATTGACCTATAATTGTTTTTCTCCATAAATTTGGAGTCCATATGACAAGTTTGAATTTTTCCCGTACATATTGTTTAATTTCTTTGTTGTATTTTGGGACCTCATGAAATTTAATGCTGCATTTCCCATCAACTTATTTTATTTCATCCATTTATATTTTTTCTATTAGGTGTTTCTTTGATTACCTGTTTTTGGAAGCCTACTATTTTCCATTCTTTCTATCTTTTAAGGTACCTTAATAGGATGATAGATTTTTTTTCTACTACAAGTATTTGTTTCAACAAGTAAAATCTTATATGGAATTGATGCATTAATTATGAAATTATCTGTAATAAATCCCTTTAAAATTATTTATATTTATCTCCATTTAAAATTTGATATATTGCTAGCTTGCACCTCACACCCAAAAAGTACCCTAATATTTCTTTAATCATATAGCTTTACTTTTGTACACCCATTTAGCAATAAGTAGAGTACCCTCCATATTTTTTGTATTTATTTCATCCTACATATTGTTAGCAATGCAACAATGTTTTCCATAGGATCTCACAATATATCAAATATTCACACTTAATGACAAACTCACAAAAAATATTGTTGATAACTATCAACTTAAGCAATGCAAATATAATGTATTTGCAAGATTTTTTGAGTATATATTATAATAAATTTTCCTTAATATATACACACATGGATATGAGTCTCTTCACATTCATAACCCTTGATATTTCTACTTACATAAATTGTTTTTTTTTTTTTTTTGTATTTACATGGTGGAATCGGTAGCCACTACGAATTTGGGCAGTCTGTCCAGCTTTTTATGGCCGCCATAGTATTCTGCACTGTCCGCACCGAAATTTGCCACACAGATCTTCGCGTAGTCCGCACCTATAACCACCATGTCACAATTATTTTAAACCTTTTACGCCATTGAAAGCACCAGGAAAGGGACAAGCGTTCAGTCCGATGAGGCCCGAGATTTGAACTTTGGATGAACCAATTGGTCTACACCTCGGACCTTACTTACATAAATTGTTCATCTCTTCAAACACAGGAGATCTAACACTTCATATTTCTCACATAATAATAAATCTATTATTGAATCCATGTATCCACATAAGTAAAAATACTATAATAATTGCACATACTAAATAGAAAACTCATACATAATACATAACTCCACACTTACTAACATGATACCTCACTTGCATATCTCCTCACTTACTTAGATGATACCTACTATATACTCAAATACTAATCACACTCTAAACTAAACTATTTACATTGTGCTTACAATATTATTATAAGGTACAAAATAATGTAATACTTCCAAAACCCCCATATTATATTATTTGGTATAAAATTCATTTGAATTCATGTGCTTTCAATCACAATTCACTCCAACATATAATTTAGTTCTAAAAATATTTTTAATAACTTTGCTAGAGAAGCTTTAGGTTGTGCCTTATTGTCATGTTGAAATTCTTCCTTCATAACTCATAGTGTACTTGGTGACATAGTATAACTTGAATTTATGCAAGGATAAGTAGATGTCATTATAGGAATTTGATGAAGTATTTCATGAATAATTATCTATGGATTTTAAATAGTGAGGTTGTGGTTATGTTATTCCGTAGGATAAAAAATTTTCAGGTTTGGCCAAAACCATTGTGTGTATACATGAAAGAAGTGAGGCACTAACATGCTAGGAAATGCATTAGGATGCAACTAACAAATTTTAGAAAAAAGCAATGTTGAGTTAAAACCTCTAAGAAAACCTACTATATTTAAATAAATATCACATCATTTGATCCAAAACATCATGCATCTTAGTGTGGTTAACTTTTTTTTAATATTTGGTACCAAATGCAATATTTGTGATGCAGGAGCATCCAGTGGCAGCAGAGCAATCTTGCATCAACAAAAACAAAATAAAAATTCTAAGTGTTTTGCCTTGGTGTTGTTTTGCAAAGAAGAAAAAGTGTCGCGATATCGCGACATGTTTTGCAAAGAAGAAAAAGTGTCGCGATATCGCGACATGTTGGCAAAGAATAAAAAGTGTCGCGATATCGTGACATGTCACATTTTCGTGACCCGAAGAGGAGAGAGAAAGCAAGGGAGAAAAAGTGTTGCGATATCACGACATGTCGCATTTTCGCGACAAAAAGAGGAGAGAGAAAGTAAGGGAGAAAAAGTTTCATGATATCGCGACATGTCGCATTCTCGCGACCAAAATAGGAGAGAGAAAGCAAGGGAGAGAAAGTGTCGCGATTAAGCAACATGTTGCATTCTCGTGACCAAAAGAGAAGAGGAAGGGCAAGAGAGAAAAGGTGTCACGATATTGCGACATGTCGCATTTTCATGACCAATATACAAGAGAAGGAGCAAGAGAGAAAAAGCATCGTGATATCGCGACATGTCGCATTTTTGTGACCAAAATAGAAGAGGAAAAGCAAGAGGGAAAAAATGTCGTGATATCGCGACATGTCGCATTTTTGCAACTCAAAGGGGGCACACGCTCCAATCTGGCATTTTTTTTTAGGCGATCAAGTGTCTCATAAATGCATTTTTTTTGTGCCCAATAAGCTCGCTGCACATTTATAACAACTGGAAATGAAGCATCAGTCTTTGAGAAAGATCCTAGTGATCATGGTGGCCACATACGAACTACACCCAGATGGCTCATCAATGCATCTTCCACAGTTGACCCGGGTGGCAGTTGCTAGTTTCGTGAACAGATTTGAAAACTCAAAGGGTTGGTGCCTCTATAAAAACCCAAGCATTGTAATGGGAGAAGGGGGGACTGGAAAATTAATACTGCTGCCATATTTTTGTAAAATATTTCCAAGTTTTTGAAATGAGAATTGGGTCTTTATTTCATTGTTTTCTTTTCTATAAATCTTGGATCTCCATCAAGTGATATCAGAGCGGGAGTTCCTGAGTGTGTAAACAAATCGCCGGACATGAGGCAGTTTGCACCAGGATCTATGGAAGGGTTGTGAGAAGAGAGAGCTTAGGGTTCCTGAGTGTGTGAGTAGATCACCGAAAGTGAGGCAGTTTGCACCAGGATCTATGGAAGGGTTGTGAGAAGAGAGAGCTTAGGGTTCCTGAGTGTGTGAGTAGATCATCGAAAGTGAGGCATTTTACACCAGGATCTATGGTTAAGGTTTGTGAGAGAAGTGAGAAGAATGCCTCCATGAAGAAACCATGGTGGTGGGAGAAATATGGTGCTAGAAGGAGATTTTAGAGCTTTGCAGAGGCAAGTGCAAGCCCTGCAAGAGGAGTTGCGAAGAGGGGTTGAGCCAAGGAGAGAAGAAGGTAGCGAAGATGAAGTTGACGAAGAAGAGGACCAGTTTGAGGAATATGAAGAGGCAGTAGATCTTGCACAAGACAAGTTATATAGAGCCATATCTCAGATTGGAAAGAGACCAGAGATGGAGGTTTCTATGTATTTTGAAAATCTTGATCCAGAGGAGTTGATTGACTGGATCAATGATTTGGAAGAATACTTTGAGTATGATGAGGTTGAATATCTTGATAGGGTCAGGTTTGCTAAGACCAAACTAAAGGGTCATGCCAGAATATGGTGGAAGGGAGTGCAGCTAGACATAAATAAAAGAGGAAAAGAAAGGATAACAAAATGGGAGTGAATGGTAGAGAAGTTGAAGAGACAGTTTATTCTTGCAGATTATGAATTGGATCTGTTGAGTAAAATGCAGAGTTTGAGACAGTCAAGCAAATATATCAAAGAATATGCAGAGGAGTTCTACAAGATCTCAATCAGAACTGGCCATTCATAGGCTAACAAGGAGAAGGTAGCCCGTTACATCAATGGATTGAGAACTAGTATTCAAGAAGAGTTGAGTCTGGTTAGGATGAGCACCATTGAGGATGCTTACCAGTTTGTTCTAAAAGTTGAAGAGAAGTTGAATAGAAGGTTTGAGGGTAAGTAGAAAGGAAGCAGTCATGGAGAAAGAACTGGTGGAAGAAGAGATGGAGGACAAGATGAGAAGAAAGAAGAAGCTAGCAACAGTCAAGATCAGAAGGGAGATAATTATTACATATCCCATTGATAGAACAACTACCCAAGAGGAAGAGGTAGATCTAGACGAGGGTATGGAAGAGGTGGATTTCATGGAACCTATTTCCATTGTGGCGAAGAAGGACATCGAGCATACGAGTGTCCACAACACCAAGAGAGGACAAATAGGAGGACTGAAGGTAATGCCCGAGCTGCGGTCATTGATGAAGGTGTTGAATATAAGCACTCTGAGGAGGCGAAGAGAGGAGAAGTTATGGTCACAAGGAGAACCTTGTTGAATGAGAAGAAAGAACCAGACCAGAGAAAGAGCATGTTCTACACAAGGTGCAAATGTTCAAGTAAGGTCTATAATGTTATTATAGATAATGGTAGTACTAATAACTTGGTATCTAAAGAAATGGTTACTAAGTTACAGCTAGAGAGGAGGAGACACCCGCATCCATACCGAATTGCATGGTTGTGGAAGGACCATAGGGCATTGGTCAGTGAATAGTGCTTAGTCAAGTTTAATATTGGGAGATACCAGGATGAGGTTTTGTGTGATGTTTTGCCTATGGATGCTTGCCATTTGTTGTTGGGGAGGCCATGGTAATTTGATAGACGTGTGACACATGATGGGCATGCGAATACTTACTCACTAACAAAATATGGAGTGCGTCACAAGTTGAAGCCAATGAAGGCAATGGATGAAAATGTATGCAGTAGTGCTAGAATCTGTTTGGTAGATGGTAGAAAATTTTTGGATGGCCTGAAGAGGGATTCTATGTGTTATGCATTAATTCCTACTATTAAGAAGGAACAATATATGGATATTCTAGTAGAGGTTGAAACTCTGTTGGAAGAGTTTCTTGATATTGTGTCAGATAATGTGCCTGAGGATTTGCCACTAGTGAAAAAGATTAGCCATCAAACTGATTTGATTCCCAAAGCTGGTTTACCCAATAAGGTAGCCCATAGAATATCTCCTATGGAGAGTGAAGAGTTGACCAGACAGGTTCAAGAGGTGTTGAGGAAGGGGTTGATTAGAGAGAGTTTGAGTCCCTATGCAGTACCTATTGTACTAGCACCAAAGAAGGTGACAGGACAGTACAAAAGTGAATGTCACTTCTCAATCCACCTTGGGTGTCTGATGCAGGAGCATCCAGTGGCAGCAGAGCAATCTTGCATCAACAAAAATAAAATAAAAATTCTAAGTGTTTTGCCTTGGTGTTGTTTTGCAAAGAAGAAAAAGTGTCACGATATCGCGACATGTTTTGCAAAGAAGAAAAAGTGTTGGTTTATCGTGACATGTTGGCAAAGAAGAAATAGTGTCGCGATATCGCGACATGTCACATTTTTGCAACCCAAAGAGGAGAGAGAAAGAAAGGGAGAAAAAGTGTCGTGATATCGTGACATGTCGCATTTTCGCGACCAAAAGAGGAGAGAGAAAGCAAGGGAGAAAAAGTGTCACGATATCATGACATGTCGCATTTTCATGACCAAAATAGGAGAGAGAAAGCAAGGGAGAAAAAGTGTCGCGATATCGTGACATGTCGCATTTTCACGACCAAAAGAGGAGAGAGAAAGCAAGGGAGAAAAAGTGTCACGATATCGCGACATGTCACATTTTCATGACCAAAAGAGGAGAGAGAAAGCAAGAGAGAAAAGGTGTCACGATATCGCGACATGTCACATTTTCATGACCAAAAGAGAAGAGGAAGGGCAAGAGAGAAAAGGTGTCGCGATATCGTGACATGTCGCATTTTTACGACCAAAAGACAAGAGAAGGAGCAAGAGAGAAAAAGTGTCGTGATATCGTGACATGTCGCATTTTCGCAACCAAAATAGAAGAGGAAAAGCAAGAGGGAAAAAGTGTCACGATATCGTGACATGTCACATTTTTGTGACTCAAAGGGGGCACGCGCTCCAAGCCGACATTTTTTTTGAGGTGATCAAGTGTCTCATAAATGCATTTTTTTTTCATGCCTGGTAAGCTCGATGCACATTTATAGCAATTGGAAATGAAGCATCAGTCTCTAAGGAAGATCATGGTGATCATGACGGCCACTCATGCACTACACCTAGATGGCTCATCAATGCATATTCCACGGTTGACCTGGGTGGCAGTTGCCAATTTCGTGAACAGATTTGAAAACTCAGAGGGTCGAGGCCTTTATAAAAACCCAGGAATTGTAATGGGAGAAGGGGGGACTGGAAAATTAAGACTGCTGCCATATTTCTGTAAAATCTTTCCAAGTTTTTGAAATGAGAATTGGGTCTTTCTTTCTTTGTTTTCTTTTCTGTAAATCTTGGCTCTCCATCAATTTGATCAGTTACTTTGCATCCTTTTAGGCTTCAAACACTCTTCTCATCCACATTGTTTAAAATAAAATCTTGAGAGATATCTAAATATTTAGGAATAACCCAAAGAGAGTTTTGCATAAATCAAATCAATAGATATTCTATTGATATTGATTTTCGTGATAGGAATATGTGCATCTAGGATAGGGTGTATTTATATCACTTTTGGAATCTCTGTGAACATTGCATGAAGCTTAAAAAATAATTACTCCTCTTAGATTGAATATTGTGGTCCATCACAAAGAATTTTTTTGTGGCTTTTGATATCCTGTGATTATTTTTCTAAACAATTTTTGGCCATCAAATATTTGTTTTTCTTCTTCTTTGTTTTCTTATTTCCTCTTTATACATTTCCATGGCTACCACTATCCAATGTTTTAAATGGTTTCCTATAATTATCCTCTAATTGTTTTACCATCTAATTCTAGTGCTTGTAGCAAATATCACCAGGTCTATCCTACAAAATACCATCCCAATCAACCACTTCTTCATAAAATGAATTAGTCTCAAGTAATTTTTTTAGTAAAATAAAATCGTCTCTGTCATCCCATTATCCAAATTCCACCATGCGTGAGGTTCAACTACCATACCACTTTTTGTATAAAAATATATGATCATGAGTTCTCATATTATTTACAATTTCCTCCTACTTGATATTTTTTACATCTCGTTGTGTGTATGCCTTTGTTCTATTCCTAATAACTTCAATCATAAATTACAATTCACCAAATAAAAGAGATTTTGATATTCCACTTGAGACATGTGGTCTTTATTCATAACTCTTCTTCTTGTTTTATGACATTCATATTTTACATTATACCTACTCTTCCCAAAAACTTCTTCTCTTTGAACAACTTCTTTATTTTCATACAATCCAAAAATGGCAAGAAACTTCTCAAGCTCAAAGGTTTTTTTCTTATTGTATATAGAAGGGGTTTTGAAAGGATCCATGAACCTTTTACAATAGGATAAGACCTAAAAAAATTAAACTAAGACCAATAATACGAGTACAAGAATGACTATAAAGCACTACAACTGGCCACCCATCACCAAGTGAACCAACTACAACTTGATACAAGAAATAAAATTAGAACAACGCTGGTGAGCCCCCTAGCCAACCAACACTCCCACATGGTTGTGCATAAAATATTTCTTCATAAATAGTAAAATATTATAAAGCATTAATAAATATGCATGACTAAATATATTTGAATAAGACCTTCAAGAAAATTATCTCTCCAAACAAACAAAACATTGAGACTTATACTCGGGTTTACCATAAAGTCAACATGGTAGTTTCCTTCTCTAAAGATATGCTTTATCTCCCTATCCTCTCTAGCCTAAAGAATTCACCTAGATTCCATAATCAAAGCCTCAATATTCTAACCGAGGACTAAATAACCTTTGACCAAGTTTATAATATTAAGTGAGTCTCCTTCAATGCAAACATTTTGGCACCTCATCTTCTCCACAAGTAGGAGACCTTGGTAAAGGGCTCTGGACTCCACAATATAGCAAGTATAGATATCTAAGCATTCAACCTTGTGTCTGTGTCATGATATATCAAAATCTAAATTATATCATTCCCAAGTACTTATCACTACGCTATGCCTATGTCATCATCATTGTCATTATCATAGTCATTGCAATTCCCATTGTTTGCATTGGTTTAAAACTAAAATATCTCTTCTTGCATGTGCTTGGACATTATAATCAATATTGACTTCAGGAAGAAACATAATGTTTCCTTTCCAAATAAAAACTCAACTTTTGATAAATTAATTAATCCATTAATCAACCTTATATGGGTGTCTACCTTAATAATCAACCACTTTTAAAAAATAAAGTTTATACATTTTTTAATTAATATTTGTTTCCCTCCAAGTCATTGAAGCATGTTGAGTTGTTTTATTTACATTGTGATATTTGGTAACCGTGTGTGCTTTTACCATCCTTTTGAGAATTTTATTGTCCTACAACATCCATTTCTTCCTGCACACTCTTTTGACAAATTCTCTAGAAATTATTAGTAGATTTGGACAAGTTTTCCTACAACTTTTTTTGTGGCTTCTCTCCATGATTATTTCCCATTTATAATCTTTGTTTCTTTTAGACCTTGGTTAATTTTTTCTTAATTTCTTTACTTTATTCAAACTTGCTACTTTCTTCCTCTACACATGTTTTTATAGTGTTATTTCCATATCAAATTCTCTAATATTCTAAACCTCACATGTTTTTATCATGTAGGGACTAGAAAACACTGCTCCTGGCTAATGGTGTTCACTTTCAATAAACTAATCATCACATATGTTTTCATGTGGGAACCACATACAAAGTTCTTGGATAATACAACTTACTTCTTCTCAATTCTCTAATATTATAAAGTTGCAATCATTATTTTTTTGGCTAACATTTCTTCGCTCCCAATAATCCAATAATTCTATATAATTTTCAATGCTTTATTCAACTAGATATATTCTAAAAAATTCTTCATAGCTCATTACAACCCACTCTAATACCATTGTTAGAAATCTAAAAATATTTCAATAGAATCTCACAATATATCAAATATTCACACAATAAAATTTTATAACAAACTCACATAAAATATTATTGATAAATATCAACACAAGAATACAAATGGAATGTATTTGCAATATTTTTGGAGCACACATTATAATGATTTATCTTCAACATATACACATGGATATGAGACTCTTCATATTCATGAAAAATAAAACATGGCGTAGCAGTTTTCAAAAAATGCAAACTAGTTTTTGATTCACTAGATCACTTACACACAAGTGAAGATCATACTACTAGTTTTGGAGGCTTGTGGTTCACCATATCACATTTTGTGATAAGTGATAAGCATAATACAAACAACAAAAGCATGGCAAAAAATAAAAGGAAAACATTTAACTTTATAAAAAATATGAGTTAGAAAAGGAAAAAAATACATGATATTGAATTTTATTCCGATAAAAAGAAGTAATACAACATCAAAACTTTGGATGCATTTTGACCTACAGGTCTCATCAACAAAGTATGATATTTGAAGAGGTACAACCCCTCATTATAGATCCCAACTCTAGGGGGGGATTCGAAGAGTAATTCATTGTGGGATAAAATAATACCCAAGCATTGAATACAAGCCATAGGTTTATAGACCAAGATGGTGAAACAAAAATTTGAAGCCCAAGCTCAACCCCCAATTAAAACACCCACCCTAATAAAAGTAAAAACACATTAAAAATGCTTAAGTATGATGTGGGAAAGAAATTCCCTTAAATAATTTTATATTAACTTAGATAAGATATGAGAGATTTTTTATTCCTCCAACAAATAATGCCACAAGCAATGTGTTTCAGCTCCATTATTGTATCCATATTTTGAACATTGGTGAGACAATATGTGTTCTACTATGAAGGTCTCTAGAAAAGCTACAATTGTCCAATGTCTGCATGTTGCTCGCTCCAAAACTCTATCCAACAATGAGGGCCTACCATCAAATTTTAATTTCTCAAACAAATGAAGGAGAAAGTTAATATGATATCCCCTTGCCCTGAGTTTGTTAAAAAAACTATTTTTAATAGATATAAATCCTTCCCTAAAATTTTCTCTAACCAAGAACCTATTGAGTTCACTTAAGATAAAGGTCTTCTTTTGGTGAATAGGATTATGGGAGGAAGTAGGGATATATTGGTAAGAATTCATCAATTTTTGAAATAATTTATTGTAGAGAATACCAGTCTAAGCAAAATTAGGCCCCTTGAAAAATATCGTGTCCAAGAGAGTCACCTAAGAGTCAAAAACAGAGGTAGTAATTTTGATGCTTGAATGGAAGGAATCACAAATAGTAAGAAAAATATCAAGATCCTTTTTGGGGCCATGCAAAATTCCAATGACATCACCGATATATCTTTTATAAAATAAAGTACAATCCACAGCAACTTTATCAAATACATATTTTCCAAATGGCAGAGGAATTAGCAAGCGTACACCACAAAATAATTACTTCCCATGGTTGTCCCTCTTATCTTCTTGTATATTTTATACTTGAATTCTAAATAGTGTTGTGTTAGCACCATTTCTATAAGTCTCACCATAAAATTGGTTTTAGCTGAGTCAAATATATATTCTAAAAAATTATGAAGAGCAACTAGTCCTTTGAGAAGTGGGGATACTAGGATAGAGGATTTCCACATTGAAAGAAAAACGGATAATATCTTGGAAAAAATAATGTCCATGCAGATATTTTATAAGGGATATGGAATCCAGAAGATGGTTTTATTCCTTAAGCAAAATGGGCAAGAGTAAATGATGGAGCCATTTGGAGGCTAGTTCAAGCATAAACCCACAATAAGAGTATATGGATCAACCAACAAGCTTAGGAATATAGATTTTAGGAAGCAAGTAAAAAACATAGACTTTGACAAGGGAAAGAGCAATTTAAAGCATGAAAGTTCTATGATTTTTTGAAAGCAAACCCCACCTAATAGTATGGCCAAGTAGGTTTTGGATTTGGGAAAAATATCTAGCCAAGGGACCTTATCAAATTCCATGTAAACATTATGATCTGAAATCTGGGAGAGGCCTTCAGACACATACCAATCCATAGGTAAAACATAAACACCTAAATTTTTATCTATAGGTCTAATGACAATTGATTTATCATTAGCAAGGGAGTGAATGACAGACCAAATATGGGGTGAGAAAGCATTATGGCAAAAAGGGTTGGAAGCAAATAATTTCTTATTGAGAAATATTTCTCCCATACCAATAATATCTTCCAAAGGTTTGTAAAACCACTGAGCATTTTAACCAGGTTTGGGAACATGAAAAGGGTGAATGGACTTTGGAGGGTTAGGAAGGCCACCTTTAGGTCCAAAAAACCACTCGATATGAAGTCGTATGCAAAAGGAAGAAAATTCTTGTTTAATAAATTCCTTGGCCATGGGAGGTGGAACATGGAGGAACTTTAAACCTAGGCTAAGGGCCTCAATCTCATTTTGGGTAAGTTATCTGGAAGATAAATTATGGATAGCAAGATTTGTAATTTTATCGTCAATAGCCCAAACAAGACTCCTGTATAAAAATTGGCAGCCATAGTCCTGAGGGCTAAAAATTGTGGCCCAAGAGGTTATTTTTTTCACCACCATTTTGGTGACATAAGTACCCCTATCCTTGCTACTTCTGCACAAATGGGATAAAATCCTATCTTTGATTCCTAAAACTAAATTTTTAGAAATTTCCTCCATTGATTTATCGTGATTGTTGTTGCGCAAAGAAAATAGGGTTCTAAAAATTTCTTCTTTTCTTTCATCTTTGTGGAGAAGGGCCTTGGTAGTTTAAATTGTGATGTTTTTGTTGCTATGGTTGCTTTTATTTATTTTTTTGTTGCAACTATCATGGTGGTTTTCTGTTTGTGCATGGTTGAGGTTGGTGTTGTGTACGCTATTTTTGCATTGATAAATTCATGTGGTTAGGCCTTCTACTATGAATTCTATTCCTATTACGCTATGTAGGGGTATTTTATTTGATACCCATGATGATTTTCTTGAAAATGTCAATCTGTTGCTTGATTTATTTTTTGACCAAGTCAGCCACACTTTCTATAGCCTTTGCCATGTTGAATTTTGGGACTTCTTGGCAGCATTTTCATGAGTTGCTTGAGCTTTCAACTGCACATATTTTTGGATATTTAATTCAAATCTCCAAGCTTAGATCTTTCTTTCAAAGAGCTCCTTGATTTGAGATTCCCAAGATATGGCAATTTCTTGAGAAATTATTTTATGCTTGTTCACTAAATCAAAGAGAAGTTCTTGGATTGTAGGTAGTAAGACATTGGGAATGTACTCATTAGCTTGAGTAGTCAATTTTTTTGTGTATTTTTTAAAATTATAGATATAAATTTTGGCCATCTCTAGGTGAAATCTTTCAATGAGTGCCTTTGACTTGTCAAAAAATTGCTTGTTAATTTCTTCATATAGAATTTGTAAGCGTGGTTTCTCCATTTGAAAAATATGAGGGACTATTTCATTTCAAGGTTATCTTCAAACCTAACTAGTATGGATTGGCACTTATCAAATTTTTTACTCAATACCTTAAACTCTTCGAACCTTGTATTCAATAGTTTGTCCAAAGAGTTAGGTGGTCTAGGGATGTCGTGCATCATACCAATTTTTCAATGAAATTC
Organism: Wollemia nobilis; assembly: GCA_028583015.1. NCBI lineage: Eukaryota > Viridiplantae > Streptophyta > Pinopsida > Araucariales > Araucariaceae > Wollemia > Wollemia nobilis. Next base: position 782,875 of record JAQPPZ010000383.1, on the reverse strand, counting down.
CTTTGATCATATGAGGACAAAATTCTCCTATTCTTCGAATAGACTTCTATTTCTGCTAGACCCTTTCTCATTTTATCTGAATAAAAAACTATTTATGTGGGCTCCCAAACCTGTTGTTGTGAATCCGCTTGTCATTGATGCTTGGGTTATCAAGAACTATGGGATATGATTCAGGTCAATAGGAGGATGAGCAATGTGCATCATTAAAGGTTTTAAATATCATTAATAAAAATGAAACATGGCGTAGCAGTACTCAAAAAATGCAAACTAGTTTTTTATTCACTAGATCGCTTACATGTAAGTGAAGAGCATACTATTAGTGTTGGAGGTAATATAGTTCACCAAATCGCATTACACAGTAAGTGAAGAGCATAATACCAATATCAAAAGCATGGTAGAAAAAATAAGGAAAATATTAAACTTTATAAAAAACATGAGTTAGGAACGGAAGAAAAAACATGAGATTGAATTTATTTTGATAAAAAGAAGTAATGCAACATCCTCCGAACTTGTTTTGACCTATAGGCCTCATCAGCAGAGTATGAGCTTTGAATAGGTACAACCCCTAATTATAAATCCTAACTCTAGGGGGCAATCCAAAGAGTAATGAATGTGGGATAAAATAATACCCAAGCATTTAATACAAGGTGCAGGTTTATAGACTAAGACAATTTTTTTTTTGAAGCCCAAGCTCAACCCCCAATAAAAATACCCACCCCAAGAAAAGTAAAAATGCATTAAAAAATACAAAAGTACAAGGTGGGAAAGAGAGTCCCTTAAACAATTTTATTTTTACATAGATAAGATTTGAGAGGTTTTTAATTCCTCCAATAAATGATGCCATGAGAAATATGTTTGAGCTCCTTATATTTTCTCCATCTTTCAAACATTGTTTTTTTGTTTTTTTTAAATTTACATGGTGGAATCGGTAGCTGCCACGAATCTGGGCAGGCTGTCCAGATTTTATGGCTGCCATAGTATTCTGCGATGTCTGCCCCAAAATCTACCACATAGATCTTCGTGCAGTCCGCCCCTATAACCACCATGCCACAATCATTTTAAACCTTTTACGCCATTGAAAGCACCAGGAAAGGGACAAGCGTTCAGTCTGACAAGGCCCAAGATTTGAACCTTGGACCTCCGCCCCCTTATGGGGTTTGGATGAACCAATTGGTCTACACCTAGGACCTATCTTTCAAACATTGTTGAGATAATATATTTTCTAATGTGGAGGTCTTTGGAAAAGATACAATTATTCAATTTCAAAATAAGTGGAATTATTTTTATTTTTGAACCATGTCTACATGTTGCTCACTCCAAAACACTAGCCAGCAATGAGGGCCTACCATAAAATTTTACTTTCTCAAAAAAAACAAGGATAAAGTTAATATGATATCCCCTTTCCCTGATTATTTTAAATTAATTATTTTTAACAAATATAAATCCTTCCCTGAAACTTTCTCTAACCAAGAACCTATTGATTTCACTTAAGATGAAGGCCTTCTTTTGGTGAATAGGATGATGGGAGGAAGCAAGGATATACTAGTAAGCATTCATAATTTTTTTGAAATAATTTAGTGCAAAGAACTCCAGCCTGAGCAAAATTAGACACCTTGAAAAACATCATGTCCAAGAGAGTCAACTTAGAGTCAGAAATAGAGGTAGTAATTTTGATGCTTGAATGGAAGGAATCAAAAGTAGTAAATAAATATATTTTTTAGGGCCATGACAAACTCCAATGGCATCATCGATATATATTTTATAAAATAAAATACAATCCACAAAAACTTTATCAAATATCTATTTTTTCAAATGACAAAGGAATAAGCAAGTGTACACAACAACAAAATTACTTCTCATGGATATCTCCCTTATATGCCTGTATGTTTTATCCCTGAATTCCAAATAGTGTTGGGTTAGCACCATTTCTGCAAGTCTCACCATAAAATTGGTTTTAGCTGAGTCAAATTCATATTCCAAAAAATGATGAAGAGCAGCCAGTCCTTGAGAAGTGGGGATACTAGGATAGAGGCTTTCCACATCAAAGGAAAAAAGGATAATATCCTAAGGAAAAGAGCAACCATGCAAATATTTGATAAGGGAGATAGAATCTAGAAGATGGTTTTCCTGCTTAATCAAAATGGGTAGGAGTAAATGGTGGAGCCATTTGGAGGCTGGTTCAAGCATAAAACCACAATAAGAGCAGATGGGTTGACCAACAATCTTAGGCTTATGGATTTTGAGAAGCAAGTAAAAAATATAGACTTTGGAAAGGGAAGGAGTAATTTGAAGAATGAACTTTTGGTGGTTTTTTTATAGCAAATCCCACCTAACAGCATGGCTAAGTAGGTCCTAGAGTTGAGAAAAAATATCCAGCCAAGGGACCTTGTCAAATTTCATGTAAACATTATGATTTAAAATTTGGCAGAGGCCTTAAAATACATACCAATCCATAGGAAAAACATAGATATCTAAATTTTTATCTACAATTCTAATGACAATTGATTTATCATTAGTAAGGTAGTGAATGGTAGAGAAAATATGGGGTGAGAAAGCATTATGGCGAAAAGGGTTGGAAGATAATAATTTCTTATTAAGAAATATTTCTCCTATACCAATAATATATTCCAAAGGCCTATAAAACTATGGAGGATAATTACCATGGTTGGGAACATGGAAAGGGTCAATGGGCTTTGGAGGGTTAGGAAAGCCACTTTTAGGTCTAAAAAATCACTCGAGATGAAGTCATCTGCAAAAGGTAAAAAAATATTATTTAATAGCTTCCTTGGCCATGGGAGCTGGAACATGGAGGAAATTTAAATCAAGGCTAAGTGCCTCAATCTCATTTTGGTTAAATTCTCTGGAAGATAAATTATGGACGACAAGATTTGTAATTTTACTGTCAACATCCCAAATATGACTCTTGTATAAAAATCGGTGGCCATAGTATTGAGGGCTGAAAATTGTGACCCAAGAGGTTATTTTTAGTTTTTGCCACCATTTTGGTGATGGAAGTACTACCCTTGTCCTTGCTGCTTCTACACAAATGGTACAAAATCTTGTCTTAGATTCCTGAAACCAACTTTTTGGAAATTTCCTCCATTGCTTTGTCATGATTGCTGCTACGCAGAGAAAGTGTGGTTTTGAAATTTTCTCCTTTTATTTCATCTTTGTGGAGAAGGGCCTTGGTAGTTTAAATTATGATGCTATTGTTGTTGTGGTTTATTCTATTTATTTATTTGTTGTGGTTATGGTGGTTTTATATTTGTGCATGGTTGAGGTTGGTGTTGTGTATGTTGCTTTTGCATTGATGAGGTCATGAGGTTAGGTCCTTTGCTATGACTTCTATTTATGTTATGCTATGTAGGGGTATTTTTCATACCCATGATGAGTTTATCTAAATGGTCCATCTACTTCTTGATTTATTTTTTGACCAAATCAGCCACACTTTCTATAGCCTCTTCCATGTTGACTTTTAGGACTTTTGAGGCAGCATTTTCACAAGTTTCTTGAGCATTCAACTGCACATATTTTTAGATCTGTAATTCAAATCTCCAATCTTGGAGCTTTTCTTCAAAGAGCTCCTTGATTTGAGATTCCCAAGCTGTGGCAATTTCTTGAGAAATTATTTTGTGTTTGTTCAATGAATCAAAGAGAAGTTCTTGGATTGCAGGTAATAAGTGTGGTTTCTCCATTCGTAAACTATGAGAGACTTTACTATTCCAAAAGTTTGAAACACATTCAAAGTGTTTTAGTTGTATAATTCTTTTTTTGGAATAAAATTTATTTTTTAGCGTTTTTTTCCCTTCCTAACTCATTCTTTTTATCTTTATCTAAAAAACCCCATTAAAAAAAATCTGGTTGTGGTTATTATGCTCTTCAATTTTTGCATAACATAATTTGGTGAACCAAAAAGCCTCCAGTACTAGTAGTATGCTCTTCACTTGCTATGTAACACAATCTGGTGAATAAAAAACTAGCATATATTTTTTTAATAGAGTATTGCTACGCCATGTTTCCTTATAAGATAAGTATTCAAACATTCAAGGGATATAACACTTCATATTTATTATATAATAATAAATATATTATTGACTCCACATATCCACACAAGGACAAAGACTCTAATGATTACACATACTAAATATGATGACCCAAAATCTAGCTACAAGAAAACACATAGAAAAGAAAGATTCATTTTTTTATCTACTAAGGAGAGGGATTCATAAACCCCTTAACTGAACTTTGGTTATTCTATTGTTTAAGACCACTAAGTTTTTCAAATTTCCCAAAGAGTTACATCTCACAAAATACTCTCCCACAAGTCCGTTTGTGTAGGCGTATTATGTGTTCTCGCAAATAATCTTATCCATCTCATCATTCTTGATAAGCTAAAATTATCACCTCCAATCAATCGAAGGTATATGTCCACATACCATTCAAAAATATATGTGTATTTATGCTATGCTTATTATGAGTTAAGCTATCCATCTCATCTCCATGATGAGATATATTAACTCAGATGTAATATTTTAGTTTACTTAGCTATCATTCTCCCTAAGGGGTCTTAATCCCTTAGGTCTTCCTACGTTCACCCTAAGAGGTCTTAATCCCTTAGGTCAATTTCTAGGTTCACCCTAAGATCTCAATTTCTTAGGTCACTTTTATGTTTAGCAAAGAAAACAAGAAACAAAATTCATAAAATATACAAGAGATACCTAGAAAGGATAAGATATTTAAATGAAAGTAAGCATTAAAACAAGGAAAGCTCGATAATAAATATAATTAAATCATAGAAGTAAATTAAATAAATTATTACATATATCCATGTATGGTGAAACCTCCATACTCTAAAGAATAAAGTAATATATCACATTCATATAGGGACATCTCCCTACAATTCTATTATATTTGAGCATAAGTAAATCATTGCAAAAGTAAGTCAAACCGATGTATATGACCCAACTACCATATTTGGTCCTCCATGTCTTTCCTTCGATCATTTGAGGATAGTAGGGGATAAAGGTGACTCATGGTACAATGATAGACATGCTTCTAAATGCATTTACTATTTTCTTTGTCAAATTGCAACTATACAAATTAAATCAAAGTATCTAACCATCTACTACATAGTTCATATCGTTAAAAGCACTATTTTTATTTTCACCTCTAATTGCCCATAGAGAGTCTTTCAACAACTACACCTTGATCATGGGTTTTACATTAATAAATCTATTTCAACCTTCACTCAATATATTAAAGTCCCATACATTTAATCATTAGATAAACTAGGTTCCTATATTTCATAAACCAGGTTTTACTACTTAATTCATACAATAAACCATATTTTCTTTATTTCATAAACCAAAGTCCCATATCTTTAATCTATAAAATAAATCATTTACTTTATTTAATAAATCAAAGTCTCACTACTTTAATTCATAAATAAACTATTTTTCCTTCATTTCATAAATCAAAGTCCCATACCTTTAATATATAAAATAAACCATTTTCTTTATTTAATAAATCAAATTCTCCCTACTTTAATTCATAAATAAACTAATTTTCCTTCATTTCATAGATCAAAATACTACACCTTTAATCTATAAAATAAACCATCTTTCCTTATTTAATAAATCAAAGTCTCCCTACTTTAATTCATAAATAAACTATATTATTCCTTTATTTAATAAATCAAAGTCTTCCTACTTTAATTTATAAAATAAACTAATTTTTCTTAAAACCATTGAATTAATTAACTAATACCATTATATTTAATTAATCAAATACCCTTATAACTCTTGGTTATTCAAATAAAAACATATTTTTAATAATTCAATGATTCATTTGTTTACTTAAATAAGGGCTCCTTCCCTTATTAAATAAACAATCATTATAATTCTCTATTTTTTTAATTAAACTACAACAACTTGCTTTCATTAAAGATATCCACTTAAATAATTTAACAATGCAACCCGAACTTCCTAATCTAGAGGCTTCAAAGGACATAGATGACCACCACCAACTACAAGGTGATGCAAGGTCAATAATTTATGGCCCACTAACTATGTGTACCACAACACATATAGTAGTGAAACTACATAAGAGAAGCCAATGGTTAAGCTCCATGATTGGATTGTTATGGTGCAACATCGCCAACACACAATAGAGGAGAGTGGTAAGCGACTACATCCCAAACCCCTGTGATGCCACAAGCGATAAGATCAATACTTAAGCATAGTTGCTCATGGATCTAGGTGCTCTACTAATGCTCCTAGAAAACTCCCATGTCCTATATGTGTACCAACTTGTGGACAGGTATGGTTACCATTGTTAATGTAAAACCAATAAAATAATCGACGTCTTACAACACATAAAGGCTCATTTCCAACAATGGTCAATCCTAAAAATATTAAAGGGGTAATGGTAGACATTCCCTATCACCCAAAGATCTATAATACAACACCAAGCCTAATCACAAATTTGGAATAGGGATAAATGATAACTCAACACTAGTCAAAGGGGTGGTTCTATAGGTAAACCTAGGGTTTTTGGGGCTTTGTTAAAATAACATGAAACTTTCCAAGCAACTACCTATCAGGTGAGCAATGATAACAACGCGAACAAACCACTAGGAGAAGAGAAGAGGGAGTTTTAGATCTTGGGAGGTTGAGGTTAGAGCATAGGATTCAAAAAGGCATTGGCAATAGCCATAGCACTCAAGATAGAGCTTAACATACCTGATGTCAACCAATGTAATGGTGGGTTGTTGCATGGTCACCTTGAACATCGAATGGGTAAGACATCCATTAAAACAAATTGTAAAATATCTATCTATAGTGGTAGAAGGTTACCTTCAAAGGAGATGAGTTCCCTTACTAGGTTTAGCAATAAAAGGATATAGCCTTAGTGGAGGAATAAATCTATGTTCTTAGATGGAAAAGGCATAGCTAAACTAGACGTGCAAGACCAACGTCTAATAACAAGGTGAATAATGAAAAACAAATGGTCATTCCAACACAAGCCAAGATAAATTCAAATAGAAAGGGGATAAGTTTCAATATCCAACCTTACGGGTTTGAAGACCAATTACATATTTATTTACTTTGAGTGTTGATTCACACAACATTTCCCTGCCAAGACTTTGTGTTTTCTTGTGTGTCCACCCTTTCTTTACTATCCAAAGATGATAATCCCCACTTTTGTCATCCCTCTTCCAATAAGGGACGGATACCACTTGCTTCCATCTGCCACCATCCTCCTTCATTACTCCATACCCGTCCATCTTCAATTCCCCCTTATCTCCTCGATGAATGAGTAGGTTCAAGCAAATTTTAAATTTGTTCTTTTTCTTTGAGGAGAAGTTTTTCCATAAATGACGTTCCTTTCTATGGTAAGTAGAAGACTTATTATTATTATTAATAATAAAGCCCTATATTATCTATTTAAAATAAATTTTAAAAGTAGATAAATTTTATGTGTAAATAAAATTCGATCTATCATTTAAAAATAAAACAACTATAATTTATAAATGAAAATCTATTATCATTTAAAAATAAAACAATCATTATTTATAAATGAAATTCTATTATCATTTAAAAATAAAACATCTATTATTTTTAAATGAAAATTTATTATCATTTAAAAATAAAACAACTATTATTTATAAATGAAAATATATTATCATTTTAAAATAATCTATCTATTTATTTTCAAATGAAATTCTTTTATCACTTAAAATAAAACATATATATATATATATATATATATATATATATATATATATTTAAAATATAAACAAGGGTTCTTCTTTTGAACACTATCATCATGCTAAATGCATTTACGTCACATATCTAGTTTCTAGAATAAAAAAATTATGTATGTGGTGTAACTGCGGAGCACGCGCCTAGCTAGGTGTATTGATCTATACCATCACAAAAGCACAAAGATTCACACAAATACATAAATTGAACAAGGAAAGCCAACGTATGCAAAATTTCTTGTATTAATCTTTAAAGGATCTCGAATTATAAAAATGCCCTCTTAAGGGTCACTCGAAAGATGATACAGATGTTACAATTGCCAATGCCCTCAATAGGGTAGGTGCACTTATTCTGCTCCGATGATTACTCACAAACTGCCTTGGGGTAGAGCTAACCCCCTTCTCCACGATGTGGAAGGATTATGATATAGGCTCATTTTTGCACCTATCTCTCTGCAAACAAGAAACAACAACAAACGATTACAAATATTGGTAGCCTCTCGTGATGAGGCTCTTTAAATAAATATGCACGTAAATACCATTAAACTAGTAAAACAAGAAAGCATCAAGAAAGACTTTAAGCTATTATAATTACATCAAGAATTATGCTAAAACATACAAGACATGAATAAGCAAATGATGCGTAGATAAAATATTGAATTAGAAGCAATAAAGCACATAAAAGATCCAATATACTCCTACTTAATGCAACACATGAAATGTCTAATTCCTATGGTAAGAGTTTCCCTAATATGCAATTAAACCTATAAAAAGACTAACATGACTAATCTATGCAATCAAAAGCAAAGTAAGTATGGTGATCATTAATCTCTTGCAAACCATAGCTATGAGGGGTGGTTTGCACTATGAACTATGGCTAACAGTCGTGGTTTGACCTCTGATGGGTTTACCCTCATAATTAGGGGCAATGGACTTGACCTCCTTGTCCGAATTGATGTTCAAGGGTCACCTTTGTCGTCCTCTGATAGATTTGGTGATAAAATTGCTATGAGGGCCTTCATTTGCCTGGATTTGCATTTCTTGATACTCCTAATCACCTAGGGCATCCATGGCTAATTAGTCTTTAGATGGATAGCAAAGGGGCTCTCAAATGCACAAATTCGGTATGCAATTTGATAGGGCTTCACTGCTATCTTAATCAGTTAGCTCTGGCTCGATAATTCACCAGCACTTCATCCCCTTGGAGGGGGGTATTTATAGCATGCCCCTAGGGCTAGGGGTGGCTTAATGGAGAAGCCAAGACCAAGAAGGTTGGTTAGGATAGTTGGGATGGAAGCCTTTGGAATCTTTTGTCCTCCAACTGCCTCCTTCTAGATCTCTTCGTCGTTCCAATCGATATGGCTTGGATGGAAGGCCTAACTAAACTCCAATTCAGACTATGGGTCACAACTGTGGTCTAGACTATAGATCGTAGGTGTCAACCACGGTTCATACTGGAGATCACAGGTCTGCGCTGCAGTTTAGACATCTTAGGCCAGAATGCCTAAATTAAGTGGTTAGAACCACTGCTCTATCTTGGAGTCTATCCAAGATCCTTCATTTAGTTTTGTAGCATGTCCATATGAGTAGTCGTCCTTGACATGACACATTTTAGGTGTCTACAAATGCCCCTTTTGAGATGCATTGTGAGATTGAAAAACACTGAGCAAAATAGACCTCCTAAAATGACATCATAGGTTCTATGATGATCATTAGTCTGATCAACATTAGATTCCCCAGGTCCAACAAAAGGATATTGCTTCCAATGTGGGAAGGCTTACATTTGAAAAGTCTGAACTTGTCATCAGACATTCGGATAGATTTGGTGCTAAAATAGGAGTTAGGCCTATATAATCGAAGGATGAGAGCTACAAATAAAATTTCATATTTGAAATTTACCCCAAGCAGAGGGGGAAGCTTATGATAGCTATTAGCAATGTTTCGTAAGGACAGACGTAATTTTTACAAGATCAAGGGATCTATGATCTTCAAGATTTTCTATTGATTTTAATTATGACATGAAATTATGACTACCCCCTCAAGTGACGAGTCGATGAGGGTAATGACAATGTCTGAAGAGACAAAATATCTTGACCATAATGAATGATCCTAAACAACTTTAGATTTGAGACGATTAATGCTTTGGCTATGCCTAGTTCAGCTTATGATTACAACACTTAGTAGTATTTTCACATCTCTATCCCATGGAGCAGTCAGGCTATGATAACCGTCTTAGGGAGTCAAAATAATACAAATTCAAGAAGACTTGTGTTGAATCATATTGTCGATGATTTGCTGAAAATATGTCATAAAAGAAATGACAATTTTACCCCAAATGTCCTTATTGTGATTTACTCATATTTTTAGATTGCATGGAGCGCAAGTCGCTGCAACCACCAATTTTATAGGATAAATAACTGAATACAAGGTGCATTTGGTTTTTCATTGTTTGATTTTTTTGTTTAGTTTGGTATTTATTAGATTGATCTTGGTGCTTGTAACATCACAAAATTTGCAATTTTGATCTTGTAGTTTTATTTTTATCTGTTGTGAGTCATTAATTTACCTTTTCAAACCTTTCCACGATGGGTTTTTAGTGCATTTATTTCTATTTTTGGACTGCAGGTATGTACTGCGGTTTGCACTTCCAAAGTTTGGGGACCACAGGTCAGACCTGCAGGAGAAAAACCCTAGTTTTGGAACCGCGTGTGTCAACTACGGTCCACAGAGATTAGGACTTATAAATTAAAATCCCATTTGAAATTTTTCATTATTTTCTTGCAACCCTTATCAAATTGAGAGCTCTAAGAGAGAAGAAATTCCTTGATATGGAACACTGTCAAAACTCAACCACCATTATACTCGTCTTCCCTGATGGCGGATCTTGATCAGCCATCAAATAGCCGGGGGTAGGGTGTGGACAAGGTAACTTGAAACCAAGACCTCACACTCAATATTAGTAAAATGAACCACACTTAAGAAATGCAAAATTTGAACCTCATTAAATTGCCGGTAATGAACCCCACGAGTCTAGATTAGCTTAGGATTTAACTTTTATGCTTTAGTGGTCTAGGAGGGTACCCAAAATGGGTGCCACTCCTAAACTGTAGCTGGTAGCTACGGTTCCCAGTTAGAAAATTAGAAACCATAGGTTTCAGTTACGGTCTCCAATTTCCCAAATTGGGGACTGCAAGTTGCAGCTACGGTTCCCAATTTGTAAATTGGGGACCGCAAGTTGCAGTTGCAAGTTGCAATTGCTAGTTTTTTTTTTTTTGAGATTTTTAGTGTTCTTTAGATCTGCTTAGCTAGATTTAGCTTACATTATGTTTTTTTTTGCTTTTTAAAAGTTAACTTCTAGAGTGCGGGAGCCTGACTTGATGACGACTCTCTGCGAGGCCTTGTCAAATGATGATTGAGAGTGGTTCCAAGTCATTGAGTTTGGTTATGTCATGGATCTACCCACCATTAGGGTAGATCATGCCTATATCACTACGTTGGCCCAATGCTGGAATATGTGGACCAACACATTTTACCTTCCTCCTGATGAGATGACCATCATCTTAGAGGATGTCTACAGGATCTTTAGGATCCCCATCGATGGTGAGGCCGTCATTTCCTCTGCCTACACGACAAAGGATGCTATTTTTGCTACCATATTCAGTGATCAAAGCACTAATGCATAGGATGATGCAGACCATGGAGGTGTGCACATCAGTGATTGGTATCAGGATGATGTCTTATTTACTCGAGAGGCCCTCTTTATGCATATCATCATGTAGATTGTCCTTCCAGACTCCTTGGGCATGAGGATTCCATGGAACATGCTAGCCCCTACTTGGAGGGTGCTTCAGAACTCGACGAAGGAGCTACTATTGCAGGCCTAAGGGAGAACCTTACTATGCCAACTCTATAGGGAGCTATACCATATTATGAAGCGAAGCCATAAGGGCATCAACTGTAGCCTATTACTATATATCTGGGGGTGGTAGCACATTTAGATCAAGCATCCTATTGATCTACCTCTGCACATCACTACCCTAGATGATGATCATTAGTGTTATGTCACCTGCTGAACTCATGCTAAGGAGGGTATCCACAATAGGGATCATGTTGGGGACATAGAGCATTACATTATTTAGTTTGCATCATTTGGGCTGGGGGACGTTGTTTGGTTCCCATGCATGGATTGCCCTGCATGGCCAGAGGTGAACGAGTTACTGTGATGGGCCCTCTAAGATAGATAGCTTATCTGGTGTAAGCCAGAGGTTCGAGAGTATCAGTTCTTCTCTCATGTCCTGTGATAGTTTAGCATAGCATAGGACATACCAAAGATGTCACTTAGGTATAGATGCCTAGCTATGGAGAGGAATCTCCCATTGATAGTTCCTCCGACATTAGGATATGCACCCGATGACTTCTAGGAGTCAGGTGTTGAGACATCTAGGACTACTCCTAACTATGACAGATGGTGGTCTCTATTCATATGGAATGGGACAAGGCCTCTAGATCGAGAGCCAACTGAGGTAGAGGCAGAGGTAGATCCTGATGGATGTAGGGTATGCCAACGTACTAAGGGCGATTGGGGCACAAAGGCCATCGTTGAGGATATGTTGGAGATCGACCCTAAGGAGGATGATCTAGAGGAGGGTGAGGTCCCTCTTGATAGTGTAGAGGGACAACTACCATCTCAGGTTGCTAACTTTTAGAGTTAGATTGGGCAATTTCACACCCAATAGCTCAAGAGAGATCCTACCATCATCACTTTGGAGGTGAAGGTATCTGATAGGGAGCAGAGTCTAACTAAGGCACAAGGCCAGGTATAGGAGCTCACGACTCAAGCTACCGATGTAGAGGCCTAGGTGCAGAGATTATAGACTATCCGGGAGTTGGTATAAGCATAGTGGACTATAGTAGAGGTAGAATGGGATCTCACACGAGTAGCGAGGGGGACTATGCTGCATCCTAAGGCCATCATGGGGCCTCTTGTGATACCAGCAGTAGGTACAATAGCTACACAAGATTCAATTACTAAGGTGACGCGACTGCACAGTATGGTCATGAGGACCAATGAGATGCATGCAACCCGACTTGCTCATGTTGATCAGTTAGTTGATTACATAGAGATGCACAGGCTATAGGTTCTTGAGGATCCTTTTGCATTAGTCTCAGCATACCAGGTCTAGGACCTTAGGGTAGTTGACAGTGAGCTCAAGTCATAGGACTCATAGGACTGAGAGGACGTATAGGTCTTCTAGTACACACATGGTAAGGTTATAGGCCAGGACTAGAGATCCAAGGTAGACATCAGGGGCCTCCAATTAGAGGACTAGCCTACTGTAGTTACCAATTTCTTGTGTGCTTGGTGTGTTAGGATTTGGAGGTAGGTAGGATCCACAGTAGGATCCACCATAGGTGCCAGGTCATCCAGGAGAGCAGGCTCTAGAGCACAATGCAGAGGTAAGTAACAAGAGCTCTAGTATAGGGGGAGTAGCCTAGATCTAGGTTATAGCGGTTGTCCGCTATAGTTTGAATGTTCTTATTTTACGTGTAAGGTCGAGGACCTACACAGTTGTATTCTATGAACATTTTTCACTCCCTATGTACTCATTTGGACACACATATATATGATATGATATTTCATGGCTCATTATGTGTACATGTTTATTTATTATTTTTGATTGTATGTTTATTTGATGCACATGGATGCAATGCTTATTTAAATGCTATGTTTATATGATGCTATGTATGGATGTCATGCACTAGATAGCTATTCTACTTTTTGATGATGATATGCAGTGATCTAGATGAGTAGATGTGTGATGTATGACGTATGTAGATGGATGCGATGTTTATTTTTAACACATTTATTTTTGTTTTGTGGGCATGCGTATATTTGATGCAGTTTATGATATGCTATGCAATGTATGGTAATGCATTATGTAAAAAATCATAATCTAATGGAAATGAACCTATATGCTTTAATCACTTAAAACATAAGGAATGAATGTAAACTATGTATATCAATTTTTAAAATATGACACCACATAATGTATAACAATCATGCAAAATAATTGATAATTCTCATTACAAGAACTTAATCAATTAATCACCCATATATGAAATGTAGTGAAATGTATTGGTATAATGCTAATGAATGAATATGTCATTCTGTATATTTCTTCTTTGCTGCACTATATAGTCAGTGGTCGTCTAAACATCATTTCTAATATTCATGCGATATCTATCCTATATAATTGATTGTGCTTTGTAAAATTGCATTCTGATGAATGAATGACTCATATCTATGAAGTCTAATGATATTTGGTATCTTGTTGCTATTGGAGCACTTTTTGGGATTTTCATTGAGACTCAAACACCCTAGTATACTTCTCCAAAAATCACATACTAACTGTACAAGGCTTTTGCCATGACAAACCCAACTATTCATTATCCCTATGTGTGCATGTGAGTATTTTTAGATATATCGTAAGCATACCCCATATGTCAGTCGGGAGTCTTTCAACCCATATGTGAGATAAGGTTCCTCATATGATCATACTATCCTTGTTTCAGCTTTGATTAGACTTATACAGCTAGACAATCCTGGGTACCTAGAGCTAGCTCATATTGCAAATTGATCAGGGCTACTCATCCAAATGTAGGTAGGACTCTTTCAACCCATTGCTACATTTGGGGATCACCCAATAGAACTACCCCTCTGATTACAGGCAAAACTCTTTCAACCCATTGCTGTGATCGGGGATCACTCTATGGCTTTTGAAAGGTGGACAATCTAGGGATTCAAGTTGTCACCCTTCTTACTTGCTCAAATGTAGTGATAAAAATCACTGTTAGTCCACATGTTACTATTTTATTTGAGCAAGGGATTTTTATAGTGATTTTGATTCACTATGTCACTTTACATTTTGAACTTGAAATTTGTACTTTTTGTTGCACTTTGTAACTTGGGATTTAACTTTTGTGACTTTGGTATTTATAGGGGAAATTCTTGTCCTTTTGCTAAAGTACACCTTTCTAGACCGACTATTTGCAATATAAGCAGGTCATGAAACCCATCTCTCTAGATACCTAAGACTGTTGTCGTAGCTTTCATCCTCTCTCGTCTTAGGAGGATTTTATATTTTTTTGCTTAGTGACAAGATTATGATATGTTGAAGCACTATCCCAACTAATGACCTTGTCTATAACAACAAAGCAAGCTTTCTACAATATCTAAAGAACTCACTAGGTATGGCTGAGTGACAGGAAAACTTTAACATACATATATGTTTCTCTGCAATAGGTATCGTGTATGAATGCAATGAATTATGATAAATGCAAGGGTGCATGATTTTCATACAAACATGTGACTATTTGTAAAATTTTGATAAACACATTACACTCTACTATGGAATGCAACGGATGACAAATGCCTAAATGCAATATGATGATGTGAATGCATGTGTGAATGCAAATGAAAATGCAAAATGTAAATGCAAATGTTTTTGGATTTTAAGCTTTATCAATTTTTTTTTTGGACTTTTACACATTTTTCTTGATTTTTATAGATATTTGAGCTTTCATATTTGACCAAATGATGAGTACATGTCCTTGGATTTTTTTAGGGTTGACCAAGCAATTTTTAGAAATCCTTTGAGCCTTTTGAATTGACCAAAGGTTTTACGGTCGCTTTTGGAACATTTTTAATTGACCAAAATTTTAGCAAGAGGGCATGGAGCCTTTTGGGATGACCGAGAAGCTATAGGAACTCTCAGAGCCTTTGGATTGACCAAGCAATTTTTGGAAATATTTGGAGCCTTTAGAATTGACCAAAGATTTTACAGTCGCCTTTGGAACCTTTTTAGTTGACAAAACTCTCAGCAAGAGGGCATGAAGCCTTTTGGGATGATCGAGAAACTATAGGAACTCTCAGAGACTTTGGGTTGAAAAAATGATTTTTGGAAATCATTGATGCCTTTTCTTGACCAAGCTTCTTAATCAAAGAGCTTGGGGCATTTTTGGATGACCGAGCAATTGAGACAAAACCCTTAGGGCTTTTGGGTTGACCAAAGGCTTACAGATGCCTTTGGTGCCTTCACTACACTCTCAAGCATAGAACACCTTAATATGGATGATATTGAGAGGCTCAAAATCTTCTACACCCTCTAGCAATGTTAGGTGATAGGTTCCTAGACCAATATTTTCAAATATGATTTAATGCCCTAGCCAGTTAGCCGTGAATTTGTCTCGCATGTCAGGAGGCAAATTTGAGTTCTATTGGTTCTCTTTTAGTAGAATATCCCCAAATTCAAAGTCTATCTGGTGGAATTTGATATTGTAATCTCATTTTAATCACTCTTGATAAACATGGAGATGCTCGAGGGTATTCAAGCAACATTCATCAAGCAACATGAATTGATCAAGGAGAGCTTGTCGTGCGATGTCGTTATCGATGAAATCTTTCAATGCGACGCACAACATTGGAATTCCCAACTCCAAGGGCATAATGGCCTGAGTGCCATATACTAGTGAAAATGGTGTTGTCCCAATAGGCATCTGAATGCTAGTCCTGTAAGCCCATAATGCAAGGGGCAGTTGTATATGTCAATCCTTGTGGTGTTCTTGCACTATCTTTTTCAAGATGGCTACCATAGTCTTGCTTAAGGCCTCATCTTGTCCATTTTCTTGCAGATAATATGGAGTTGAAAAACTATGTTTAATGTGGTATTTAGACATTAACGCTCACATAGTTTTGTTCTTAAAAGAAGTTCCATTATCTGAAATTATTTTGTATGTTATCCCAAAAGGACATATGATATGCTCAAGAATAAATTCTGCGATGCGATCTCCGGTGGTCGTTGTAAGGGGAATGGCTTCCACCCACTTTGTAAAATACTCAGTAGCTGTGATAATGAATGTATGTCGACCTGATGATGGAGGGAAAATCTTGCCAATCAGATCTAGTCCCCACTGAGTAAATGGCCAAGCCGCTTGAATGGGTTGTAAGGCCTATGATGGCAAGTGCATAAGATTAGCATGATGCTGACATTTAACATATTTCTTGACATACACATTGCAATCCTTCTCCATAGTGGGTCAATAATAACTGATGTAAAGGATGCATTTGACAATAGCCATGCCACTGAAATGGCCACTGCACATACCGTCGTGAGCCTCTAAAATTTCCTAAGATGACTCTTAGGGCTCAATACATCGAAGGAGAACTCCTTCGTAGCCGCGTCGATAAAAAATATCTCCTATCAAGACATACTTTGTTGCTCTATATTTAAATGTGTCTTACGACACGTGAAAATCCCTATGGGATCATACTAAGCTTTAGAAAGTCTTGGATTTGCAACATTCAGCTTTGACAAGCCTCAGCTTTGACTACTAAGATGACCTGCTCCCCCTATGTATTTAACTTTGCAAATGTAGACTGGGAAACAACCTTGTAGTTAATGGTAGAACCACTCCCTGTAGGACTCTGAGAAGTCAATGACTCCTAGGGTGCTTGCTTAAGAAAATATTTTGCTCTACGAAACCAATCAGTTGTTGGTTCCATGACAATCATGTTGACTGACTATTTGTTATCAAAGGCTACATGCTTCGCTGCTAGGTACAAGAGTGTTCTAACATGGATGGTAGTAAAATCAGCAGATAGATTCTAAGGGATCAAGGACCCCAAATATGCCATGGTGTCTATGAACCTATTTGATGAATGAGGGATTGCCTCGATGTCATACCATTCAAGTTTAGCCAGATAAGTGGCAACAAGATCTTTATAGGCTTTCAGTATGGGACATCGACACTAAAAGAGCCCCTTACCCTGGTTAACTATGAGCAGAGAATCACAAAAAATGTTCAATATTTTAATACCCATGGTGGTGGTTGTGTGGAGGCCCAAAAGTAGGGCTTCGTACTTAGCATTATTGTTGGTGTGCGAAAAGTCTAACTTGAATGACAATGGCATTGGAACTCCTTGTGGCATGAAAAACACTATTCTTGCACCGCCCCCTTGCTCACACTTCGAACCATCAAAAAACAATGTAATATCAGCATCATTATCTGGTTCCTCGGGTTTGGGAGCTTCAGATATTATGAAGACCGCATAATATGGAAGCTCAATAGTTAGAGGCCAACTATTGGGCAGTGGTGCCTTAGCCAGTTGATCAGCTATGACTTGTCCCTTGATGGACTTTTGGATGATGAATTCCAAATAAAATTCTGTCAATAGCTGATCCACTTTGCAGTATATGTGTTATGATATGTCTTGCTCATCATGTACTACAAAGGATTCTATTTTGATATAACATATGTTGTATGACTTAGCATGTAATGCCACAATTTCTTGGTAGCAAAAACTACTGCTAAACAAAGTTTTTCAACATATGCATATCCTGACTCATAACTCACCAAGGTTTGATTGATATAATATATGACATGCTATTTGCCTTGCATGTTCTTTTGGGCTAACATGATCCCTAATACAAATTCAATTGCTGATATATAGCAAAAAAGGTTCATCTGGACTTGGTGGAGCTAGTATTGGCGGTGTTGCCAAGTATTGCTTAATCTTAGAAAAGGCTGCTTGGCAGTACTTTTCCCAATCAAATGGGACCCCCTTGTGTAGCAGTCGATTCATGGATCGACACTTATCTGATAATTGAGCGATGAATCGCTGTATGGATGTTACTTTGCCCTGAAGGCTTCTTATTTATTTGATATTAGTGGTAGGACATATCTCTAAAATAGTCATGACCTTTGTTGGGTCTATTTCGATGCCTCATTTAGAAATGATGAATCCCAAGAGTTTACCAAAATTTATGACAAATACACACTTCTTAGGATTCAACCTAAGATTGTGCTCTATCAGGCGATCGAAGACCTTCCTTAAGACCTCAGCATGCTCTGCTCGTAGCAATGACTTAGCTAGTAAGTCATCGATATAATCTTCCAAGATTTTATGCATGTAGTCATGAAAGATATGTCATAGCCTGTTGATATGTGGCACCAACATTTTTAAGACCAAATGGCATAAATTTGTAGCAAAATATCCCCCATGGCATTATGAACATGGTTTTATGCTGATATTCAGGTTTAATCCAAATCTGGTTGTGTCTAGAAAAATTGTCCATAAGGGAGAGCATTTCATGACCTGCAGTGGTGTCTACTAGTGCATCGATATTTGGCAACAAAAATGAATCTTTGGGTGTTGCCTTGTTGATATCTCTAAAATCCATACAAATACGGACCCTTCCATCTGGCTTTCCTATAGGCACCATATTGGACACCCATTCTGGATAGTCGATGGAGATGATGAACTCTACGTCCTACAACTTTTGTAACTCATATTTCACCATTAAGGCTACTGTTGGATGCATTTTTCTAAGTTTTTTCTTGACTGGCTTCTTTGATAGATCATGCGATAGGTTATGAGTAACCAATTTTGGATCTAGACCTGGCATGTATTTGTAAGTTCGAGCAAAGAGATCATGTCTCAATTTTAGTAGAGGGATGATGCTATCATGCTCATATGGAGTGAGACTCTCTCCAAATATAACCTTATTTGGATTGGTGGGATCTTTATTGATATCCACATCAAAGGTTTTCTCTACTAACATATGTGATCCCTCCTCAAGCTGGTGAGGCATAGGAATCAGATGGATGTCATCAGCCGGGTTCACATGGTCCTCTTGGAAAGCATTCTCGATGTGACAAACATCATGAGCATAGCCTGGCACAAAATGAAACGGTTGCAGCATTTCTTCATTAGGGAAGAAATATTCAGGCCAGACCGGTGAGTCAATGCGATCCCAATCTATAGCATCCATGTTTAGATATAGTAGTTTATATAGCGGTTTGGATGGATCTACTAGATTATGAAGTGGCATGGTCAAAGAAATAAAGACCATATCGATGGAATGGAATTGATCTCTAGAACCACATGGACAAAATCCTATCCCTGAAGCATAGCTTCCGTACCCAAGATCTGGTTTGGATGGTATGGGCATAAACAAATCCTCTCTATGGGATTTCAATATAACTAGATCCTCCTGGTGCACTGGCTACAAATTAGGATCTCTCAACTCAAGGAGCTTTGCGTATGTAGGCAGATCAAGAAAGATTTCCTGATACCTCTCTTTGAGCTTTATTCTTTCCCTCAGGCTATGATGGAGATTAATCTCTCGATGTAAACCTACAGCTGTAATAGGTGGGGGACCTCTATGTGGAGGCCTATTACGTAAGTGGTGAGGTCCCAAATAGGCCATCTCCATCGAGTCCTCATCATCATTGTACAAATACAATCCATCACTTCCCCCCTCTTTTAACGAATGATGTGGTAGATGTGGTCCCATGTATCTGATTTTACGGTCGCTATCATCACTATCTGGATAAATTTTATAGAAAAATCGTATTTATGATACCTTCACATAAATTGGTGCTACTCTTTCCTCTGAGCACTCAATGTTGGGAGGGACTTCTTCCATAACATGCTCTGATTCCCTAGGCAATAAATATTATGGATACATGAGCCTGGAATCGATCCTCTCATCTACATCATCATGGTCACTATCATGGATGGGCCACTCTATTGTGTTTATGCATAGTGGGAGATTAGCTGGGTGAGGCTTTAAGGAAGCCTCCTCTATTTCATCTTCACAATCACTATCGGCTATGAAGCGCTCATTCATCTCTTCCACTTGTTCCATAGGCAACAAATGGCATATAAATGCTGGCCCTAAAAAATTTGGCTTGATTTCCTCCTCAGATTGATCATCATTTGAGGATTCATCATCTACATAATAACTAGGTCCACTCATTTTGGAGGTGGACTCCACTCCATCATCATCTCAAAGATCTCCTAACTTGATATTGCCTACAGTAGTAGGGTTATGCCCCTACATACTAGTGTCATTGGTAGCACCACGAATTTGGTTACCTAGGTTGTCTCTAGGGTTGTCCTCTAAGGGTCCATCATGTTATGAATCAGGTGGCCCTATGGTAACAAATGATACCATCTGGCGAGTCTTTCAACAATTGGAAGGATTAGGGTGAAATGGATTAAAATCCACATTATCCCCCAAACTCAAGTACATGCGATCTAAGGATACAACAAGCAGATCATCATGACCCTGTACTTGTAATCCTAACACGAACCTATCAGTAGCTAACTGATAATGAGGTTTGAGTGGGGTTCTATGTCCCTATTCAAAAATACCAAGGTCGTTCCCATGCCAATGATACGACTCAAAAATGTGCATGGCACATTCTGGGTTGGATAGATAGCGCACATTCACAGTGAGTGGCTCGTCATAATATTCATCTATGGAAATTTTGGTGGGTGCTTGATCTAGCCCTACGTAGACAAATTTTGTTTGGTTGGGTGGATCACCCAACGACACTACATATCCAATCAAAAATTGATGGGCGTGCGGTCGACCCATATCTTGTGTAGTTTTTAGGATAGGTCTAAAAGTAACATTTTGCATAAGATATTCACCCAACCCTATGCTGGTCAGATGAATGGTCACTTGTGGTGCATATGACCCTATTGAATATGTAGGCGAAGCAGGCTGAGGTGCCTCCTCGACTTTGTATTGAGGTTCTTCCACAACCATGGGAGTGTGAGTCTCATTGGTGACTAGTCTGGGCATATGATTTTTCACTTTATTGCCCAATTTTACCTTTAGCTTCTTGAATTGCCAATGCATTACCGATGCAATCAGTTTTAAAGAAGTTGCAGTCGTATGCTCAGATCTATGTGACATAGATGTCGATAATTGAGCATGGGCTGCTAGTTTACCTCTTGGAATCTTAACCGATGAAATAGGTCGGATATCCAAGTGCATCGATGGGAGTACAAAACCCCCAAGCAAATCTGCTAGGTTCACAAACTTGAATGGTTCTTCGTTCGAGGACACTATGTGAACTTATCCCTCATGAATGTATTTCATGCATTGATGCAAGATAGAAGGGACACAATGCATTTTATGAATCCAAGGCCTTCCAAGTAAAATGTTGTACTGCATGGCACCCTCTATCATGTGACACATCATAGATATGGTCTTGATTCTCACCTGAATAGGTAGAACAATTTTACCAATCGCCAAGCATAGTGCATTGTTAAATGCTCTCAATGTAAAGGTGATAGGCACAATGTGTGATTTGGGTAGCTTGAGATGGCTCAGTGCCTTGGTCATAATTATATTGATCGAAGACCCAGTGTCGATCAAGACCCTTTTGAAAGGCATGTGGTTAACACACATGATAATATGTAGCGACGGGTCAGCCATAATAGTAGGAACCATCCTCACTTCATGATTGTAAAATTGTATCATGGGTTTCTGACACTGTTGTACATGTCCCACAAAATTTGTAAATGCATGGGCATCTTGGGACTGTACCTCAATGGACCTTAGAATGTCCATAAGAGTCTATCCGTGTCTAGGGGACTACTGAATAAGCTCATATATTCATAACATCACAGGATTTGTCTATACGTTTTGAACTAACCTGCTCCTTATGGTCACCACCGATCTAGCTAGTGGGCTTGGAATGTTCTGAGCTGGTCGTTGATCTGGTGTAGCTTGTATTCTAATGGGAGCATAAGGTTGATTCAGTTTATCATACCTCCCGTGTCTAGTAACAACATTGACCATACCTACAAACCCCTACGTAGGTGGTTCGATTCTCACTTGATTGACATGGCCGACGTTGTTACGAGGTACCTCGTTATTAGGAAGTGGATTCTTGAAAATCCCCATTTTTTTATTTTCGAGTGCCCGTGGGTTGTTTGGTACTACCAGCTCTCATTTTTCTATCATGTTTTGCACGATGTGTTTGAAGGACCAACATGTCTTGATGTCATGGTCTTTCACTCTATGGGATATGTATAACATATAGTCTTGATGCCACTTTGACTTTGGCACATTCGGATCTACTAATTTGACCTCAGGTAATTGTATGGCCTTCGCCTCACACAGTTGATGGAAAATAAAACTCATTGATTCTATCAAGGGCATGAACTGGCGAGGTAGGTGCTCTTCTTTTTTTCTGTCCTTATAGTTGTTTTTGCATGTCTCATAATGTGCAAGAGGAGGTTAGGATTGATAATTAGGCTTTTTCTATCCCTTGTCTTCTCCCCCAAGATTTAGTACTACTTGATTTACGTGGGCCTACTTGCCATGTTGTTTTGTAGTACTCTTTTTAAACCCCTATTTCTTGGTCTTGAGCTTCAAGCTGCCTTATTGCAACTTGATGTCCTCGATCACCCTGGCTTGCACCACAACTTCCTCGAATGCAGGGTATTGCTACAGCTACAACAATAGCGAGATGTGTTTGGCACAATTCTTTGTAAACATTCAGGTTAGTTCGACCGTAGGAATAGGGAACGATATATTTGACATTATTATATGCCATTTCTTTTTGTACTGCTTGATGGGCTTGTCGTCGCGCTGAGCTAGTGCTACCAAATCAAAAAATTTGGCCTGTCTCTTGATGCCAAGTGAATAGCGTTCAAGAAATGCATTGGAAAACTAGTCAAAACTAGTAATACTATGTTTCTTCAGTTGGTTGAACCACTCTCGGGCTAAGCTACAAAGTGTCATAATGAAAGTGTGCAACAACAAGGCATCCTGACTCTCTATATGGAAATAAGCATCCAAAAAACTCGTAATATGCTCTCGTGCATCCTCATCCCCCTTGAATGTTTCCAACCTAGGCATATCAAAATCCTCAAGATATGGAGACGTAGGCACCGAGGGGTCAAGAGGTTCATTGTGTATCTTCCTTAGTGTCAGATTTTGCATAGTCGCACCCTACCTCTCTATTGCTTTGACCTTGTCAACCAAAATCTTGTATGCCTTAGAAGACAAAAAGTCCTCCTCCCTAAGCTGACATGGAGGAGGTCTAGGAGGTAATGTCTTATTTAGGGGAGGTGGAGGACATGGCTCTTCCTCCTCCTCAACTTGGTAACTCTCAGGATACCCCTGATTGCATCTGTCTACATCTATGTGCTCATGCTACCTCTGTCTAAGATCATTGAGTGAAAGTAGTCGCTCCCTCTGTTGGGCACTAACATGAGTACGAGCGTCTCTTCGCTCCTCATGCATGTCGACTAGGGACACAACCCTCCTATGCACATACTCTCTATGCTCCTTGAGAGGGTATAGGCCTTCCCTGGCTAGCTGATCCTCCTACTCTATGCGCTCCTTCTGAGCTAGAATACACTCCTCATGCATGCGATGCTCATATAATATTTGTCGTAGGAGACTTTGCGCTTGAATATTTTCATCTTCAATATGCTACCTCTCTAGGCGAGCATCATCCAATTGATCTTGGAGGAGTTGACATCTTTGCTCAGACACTAGTCTATGTGATCTATTGATCTGGTCGACCGTAGGAGGCCTTTGATGTGTGTGCTCTGTGCGAGCTACCTTATGGGTTCTATACCCATCAAAAAAATGTGTGGACGATGGATGTGTGACATGAGGGTGCTTAGAAGCCTCTCCATGCTCTCTAGTGATCTTGATACAACTGTCACTATGCTCACTCAGAGCACGAATGGGCAGAGTTGTAGGCTTGCATCCTAGTTGCTCAAGAACACTACCTAGACCATCTAACTGTCTAGACCTCCACTACTCATGTGATGGTGTTCCATTAGCTCCTACATTTGATATACCAATGGTGATATTGCGTGGTGAGCCACGCGTGGGAGTATGGGTGGACCTATGCTCAGAAGCGAGCTTGTACTCCTGCCCTTGAATGGGTAGATCTCTGATCTATCTATACTCTAATGGTAGAGGGTTAGAACCTCCTGTGGACTTAGTACGTATGGGAACCAACTTGGTCCCCTGCATAACATATTCCTTGGATGATATCGTGGATGCATGTGTAATGCGATCCTAGTAATGGATTTGGGGGAGAGGATCCTCGTCATGAGAAGCTCTGCACTCAGTCCTGTGCCTAGAAGAGTGTATTGAAGCTCCTCTATCAGGGTTTCACTCAACAGGATCTTCCCGTGTCGAGTTGTCACCTCTAATGCTTGTCTAACGTCATTCGGTTCGATCATGTGTATGAGGACTCGATACATGCTACTATGAACCAGTTGGGGGGTGATCATGGGCATCAATCTGAGACCTTTTCTGATCACCCTGTGTGTTCACATTTTGTGTACCTAACCTCTAGATGTGTTTTATTATGCAAATAAAGTATACAAATTATGATTATCTCCTTTTAAATTTTTATTGTGAGCCCTAAACTATTTGATGTTGTTTTCAGATGTGTTGTATCAATGTTAGAAAATCTCACGTGTTTTGAAATATTGTTGTATTTTAAAGTCATTTAAATTGGCTTTCATATATATACTCGCACAAGCCAAATATGGTAATGAATTTCGTACTCAATGAAGTAGCATAGGTACTACCAACCCTCACCCAACACACCGTGTGCAACGATACACCCTTTCGAAGAAGAGTGCATGCTATTTTTAATGGATAGGACAGTTCTTGGGTCGACTTTGGCAATGAGCGGGTCTTGATAATACAATTTCAAATGATCCAACCAAGTGGTAATGAAATCCACTGTTCGTTTCAATCAACTGGGTTGGATGTGAGAGCCCAACACCACTAATGTTTAAATGGAACATGGTGTGTGTGGTTCCTTTTACTTTGCAAAAATGACAAATGCATCGAAGAGCATAATGATCATTCCTACATGATATGCATGAAAATAAAGGAACATTTCAAATTCAAAAAGAATGCATGCTAATGTCCTATATGATATTTTAACAATGCAATTACAATGACATGGCCACTTATTGGGCCTCAAGCATGAAAACGACACACAATACTTATCAAGGTCACTGTATTTAGGGGCATACTACACTCAGAGGTCCGCTATTCCTAACAACGCCTTTCTATTGAACAAAAAATAAAAATAAACTAGGACTTGTTCATTGACCCCTTATATTTTTTTTAGTTCCTAGTTTGCAATAGTTCGATAATTTATGAAAAGATACAGAGCAAAATATTCAAAACAAAAGGTGAAATTAGGACCTACCTTAGCTCTTGCTCTGCTGCCCACTAATTTTCCTGATGTCTGCATTTTCTTCTATGAACCGCAGGTCCGATCTGTGGGCTGTAGTGGAGACCACAAGTTACAGCTGTGGGCCAAAAAATAATCGCAACTAAAATCTATGGTTAGCACCTATGAAAAGAAATAGCCAAGAACAGTCAGAATTCAAGGCTAAAATTATGGGGTGCCATCGTGATCACCATCTTATGTAATCACAGAGTGCACGCCTAGCTAGGCGTACTGATATATACCATCACAAAAGCACAAATATCCACCTAAATACATAAATTGAAAAAAGAAAGCAAACGTATGCAAAGTTTATTGTATTAATCTTTAAAGAATCTTAGATTACAAAAATGCCCTCTTAGGGTCACTCAAAATATGATACAGATGTTACAATTTCCAATGCCCTCAATAAGGTAGGCACACTTATTGTGCTTCGATGATTACTCACAATCTGCCTTGGGGTAGAGATAACCCCCTTCTCCACGATGTGGAAGGATTATGATATAGTTTCCTTTTTGCACCTGTCTCTTTACAAACAAGAAATAACAACACACAATTACAAATATTGATAGCCTCTCGTGATGAGGCCCTTTAAAGAAATATGCATGTAAATACCATTAAACTAGTAAAAAAAGAAAGCATAAAGAAAGACTTTAAGCTATTCTAATTACATCAAGAATTATGCTAAAACATACAAGACACGAATAAGCAAATGATGCATAGATCAAATATCAAATTAGAAGCAATAAAGCACATAAAATATCGAATGTACTCCTACTTAATGCAACGCATGAAATGTCTAATTCCTACGGTAAAAGTTTCTCTAATATGCAATTAAACCTATAAAAATACTAACATGACTAATCTATGCAATCAAAAGTAAAGTAAGTAAGGTGATCATTAACCTATTGCAAACCATAGCTATGAGGGGCAGTCTGCACTATGAACCATGATTGACAACCATGATTTGACCTCTAATGGGTTTGCCCTTAGAATTAGGTGCAGTGGGCTTGACCTCCTTGTCCAAATTGATTTTCAAGGGTTGCCTTTGTCATCCTCTGATATATTTGGAAGTAAAATCATTTTGAAGGGTCTTCGTTTGCCTGGATTTGCTTTTCTTGATCCTCCTAAACACCTAGGGCATCCATGGCTAATTGGTATTTAGATGGATAGAAAAGGGGATCTCAAATGCAAAAAGTCGATATGCAATTTGATAGGACTTCACTACTCTCTTGATCAGTTAGCTCTGCCAACACTTTGTTATACAAATCATATCTCCTCTTCATTCCCTTAGAGGGAGGTATTTATAGCATACCCCTAGGGCTAGGGGTGGCTTCATGGAGAAGCCAATACCAAGAAGGTTGGTTAGGACAGTTGGGATGGAATCCTTTGGAATATTTCATCCTCCAACTACCTCCTTATAGATCTCTTGGTCGTTCCAATCGATTTGGCTCAAATGGAAGGCCTAACTGAACTCCAGTTCAGACCACAGGTTACAACTGCGGTCCAGACTACAGATTGTAGGTGTCAACCACAATTTAGACTGGAGACTGCAGGTCTGAGCTACGGTTCAGATTTATTAGGCTAGAATGCCTAAATTGAGTGGTTAGAACCACTGCTCTATCTTGGAGTCTATCCAAGATCCTTCATATGGTTTTGTAGCATGTCCATATTAGTAGTCGCCCTCGGCATGACACGTTTTAGGTGTGTACAATATGCTTTCCAAACCATTGAAGTAGAGAGTGATGAAGCAAAATACAACCAATAATATGCAATAAACAAAGAGGGAGTCTTTCCATCAACTAAGTCATCTATCTCAGCTAGAGAATTTATGATAGCTACTAGGCTATCAACTAAGGCTCAAGTTGGTTGGCTAATTAATGATTATTCCTAACCGATAATGCATACCTATATGAAGGTATATATTCATGTTACCCCTGAGTTACCTTAGTCATAACTTCCACAACCTAAAGTACCCTACTTCTAGTGGATAATTCTACTTGTTCCACCCATGATTGTACCTAATACTGCATATTGGTAATATGTCAATAGTACCATGTTCTCCAAAAATCAAACTAAACATCGCACAACTATTCAATTGCATAAAACTAAGTATTAAAGCATCATCAATTAATAAATTATTTTTCCATGTCATAAAGTCCACCAGGGAGGGTCATAACATCCTATCCCCCTGGGACTAAACACCATATCAAGTGTTTTCATTTTTACAAAATAAAATTATTATATCATACATTTTCAAATAAGAAGAAACAATATTTTTGCATATCATCCACTTTATGCCAAGTGGCATTTATTTTAGAAAACCGGTCGCACTCGACCTTATAGTGTTCAAGAGTCTGTTTCTGCATAGACTTAGAACATAACTCAAGAATATTTACTGAAATAACTTCAATAGCCTCCATATTTACCATTTTTAATTTAGAAACACCCCACACATATTTGGGGTTTGCAACATATTTACTAAGCAAGGATATGTGGAAGGTATCATGGATATTTGAAAGGTTAAGAGGTAAAGCAAGTCGGTATGGAAAAAAACAATATTTTTAGTGATCTCAAAGTGTCCCACAAATCGAGGATCCATATTTGTGGATTTGATGTCACTCTTTATTAGTTTCACCATTAAAAACACTTTATCTCCAACTAAGTACTCTCTCGAAATACTCTTTAGATTAGCATAATATTTTTTTCTATTGATATCTTCTTTAAGTATTTCCCTGATTACCTTTAAATGTTCAAGAGTCTGTTTCTGCATAGAATTAGAACATAACTCAAGAATATTTACTGAAATAACTTCAATAGCCTCCATATTTACCATTTTTAATTTAGAAACATCCCACACATATTTGGGGTTTGCAACATATTTACTAAGCAAGGATATGTGGAAGGTATCATGGATATTTGAAAGGTTAAGTGGTAAAGCAAGTCGGTATGCAAAAAAACAATATTTTTAGTGATCTCAAAGTGTCCCACAAATCGAGGATCCATATTTGTGGATTTGATGTCACTCTTTATTGGTTTCACCATTAAAAACACTTTATCTCCAACTAAGTACTCTCTCGAAGTACTCTTTAGATTAGCATAATATTTTTTTCTATTGATATCTCCCTGATTACCTTTAAATGGTCTTCCATTTCTCTAACCATATCTGGCCCAATCATAACTTGATCTTCCAGATTATCCCAAGATAATGACATTCTAAACTTTCATCCATACAAGGCATTGAAAGGAGCCATTCTTAGAGAGGAGTGATGTCCATTATTGTAGGTGAACTCAACAATATGTAATTAGTATTCCTAATGAGACTTTTGATCAATATAGTATATTCAATACATATCCTCTAGTACTTGGTTTACCCATTCAATTTGATCATTTGTCTCAGGGTGGTATGTCGAGCTCATATTCAGTTTTGTGCCTACTGCACATTGGAGGGCTTTCCAAAATTTAGAAGTAAATCTAGAATCCCTATCTGAAATGATTACCTTAGTAAATCCATGCAATCGAAATATCTCTTTGGAAAATCTATTAACCACCACCTAAGCATCATTTTTGATATTCCTTGGTATAAAATATGCAACCTTAGTCAATCTATTGACTATTACAAGGATTACATCATGTTGATACCTGGTCTTGGATAATCCTACTATAAAATCCATAGATATAACCTACCATTTCTATGTAGGTACATCATGTGGATACAATTGTCCTACAAGATGCTTGTGTTTAGCCTTAACTTTTTGACATTCGAGGCATCGAGCGATAAAATTGGTGATATCCTTCTTCATTCCTACCTAGAAGAAGGTTCTTTTCATGTTTTCCCTCATTTTGGCCCCTCCAAGATGAGTAGAATAATGGGATCTATGGGATTCTTTGTAACGATCCAAAATTTTCCAGTAGATTTTTTTTATTTATTGTCTTTTTTTTTATACATATAAACTCATTGTCCATCCAATGATAAGTTACAACTATAATAATGAATAAAGACATGACCTTCCCATTAAAGTAAGTAGACCGAATTGCAATAGATGTAGGAACACCAATTCCTACATTACCATCTCACCATCCCATACTGGTGAATGGATATATCATAGGGATCCTCACCCAAGGATTACCCTTCTCCAATTCTCCATATTACCAATGAAGGCTAGTAAATTAGGAAAATCAACATTCTATTGCAACCATGGCTACTAACACATCTCATGGGATTAAATGTCTTAAGCATTCATATAAGAATTACTTATCTTCATGGTGTCGATAAGTTTGGTGGTGACAGGTTTTAGTTTATGAGTTTTCAATACCTTGGTGTGCCTCCTCCGTATATTAATTGCTCATGAATTATCCTCCTTCTACTATGTTTTGAATGTTTAGTTCTTAAGCATATACTCCTATAACTTAAAAGAAGTAACTATACAAGCAAAATGCAACATACTTCCATTAATATTCCTTCCAGAAACTATACATCATCTACCCTAATTGATACAATTACATCATTTACAATGCTACTTTGATGTACATCATTTCTATGTAATTGAAATACTTTCATCATTTAAATACTTCCTTTATAATTTACAAAAGCAATAAGAGAAATACATAAAGCCTTGCATGTCTTATGCAAATATGCAACAATTATTTACCAAATGTATATTGCATATCAATCAATCACCAAACATGATTTTCTATAAATTCATCCATCTCTAGCATTTTTCGAAACAAGGAACTAATTCAAAATGCCATACATCAATTATGTACTTTAATTGTAAGGATCAATTCATAATTCCATCCATTAAATATTCGGACTTTCTCCCAGTAGAAAGAGTCACATACCTCTTCCCAAGGATTGGACACCAATCCATTCTCATTAAATTAAAAGGTCTCACATTAATCTTTAAAATGGTTCCACATATAGTTTGAGATAAATTCATGATAATACCTTTCAAACCAAGGGCATAATTCTATAACGTCAAACTATTTCTACTCACATTCACAGTCATATGCATAGTCTATAATTTTACTAATTCCTTATTCAAATCACTCTCAAATCAGTATTCCACACTATTTGATTTCCATACTTCTGGTGGTTATGTCACATAAAAATTTAATACATAAGAAAAAAACAAAGTTATATTTTGTCCTTTCTCATTAATCAATAAAGTTTCACATCGATACTTTAGCTAATCCAACTTAATATAAATCTCAAGTAATAATTTCCAAACCAAAGGTTTAATCACATATGGTTACACTATCTCTCTTTATAACTTCTCTAATTATTTAGTCAAACCAATATCAAACTAATAATTTAGTTTACTTTCAATATATTCGAACCTCCCTCCTGACATACGACTTCAAACATCTGAGTTGAAATAGAATGCATTAATCACAATATCCCAAATAATATAAAATTTTAAGCTTGCACGAGATCTGGTATAATCACTTCACAATTCGGAAAGGATAAATGATAAATTCTCCTTTTCATACAAATCAGTTTGGTTCCTATTTTTTGTCTACAAAAAGATTACTCAGCATTCACTCTTATCACAAAGTCCATTCCTGTGCATGTGCCTAGTGACTTTCAGCATGGAGAGTATCTATTTTATTTTAAAATAAAATCGTATACACATCCACGCAAGGCAAGGTAGATTTATGTGTAGTTCCTTAGGCCCTTATTCCATTATAAATTAGTCTCCTTATAATCTTTAATTTAAAACCTCTACCTATGTTACAATATGATTTTTGCAAGATAGCCATCTAATACATTTTAGAAAATATTTTGGAGTTGCTTATTGGTAATCTACTAAAGCCATTTCATATTATAAACGAAGGTATGATGGCAGAAAACTTTAAATTCTAAGAATCCCTACGTGTAACATTGTTTGATTCTATAAGCATTAAAAGTCTAAAAAGTTTACCACGGTAAACTAAAAAAAAATATACATAACTGTTCTGTACACATACTAAACTCTAGTCGATCATACAACGATGAAGAATTATTAGGCGGCTTAGTTTGATGGTTTGGTTGTTTCAATCGACAACAAAAGATAACTGTCATGGATGGAAATGCTCAACGAAGTCTGGACACCAGTACGAGGGAATGGTGAATTCTGCTGACGAAGTAAATATTTCTTATACTTATACATATCTATCGTGAGGATTGAACTCAGGTCACATCACCGATAATGCAAATGACGTCCTTGATATTAAGCCACATCACGCAGATATACAAATTTCTTATATCTAACGGTTTTTTTTAGAACTCCTCTTGTATAATATAGTATGCAATGATATAGTTAATAAACACGGGCAGTTTATGTTGTACTCACTGTAGAGTGCCATGGAACACATCAATGTTGTACTCACTGTAGAGTGCCATGGAACACATCATACTGTGACTAGCCATTACTAAATACGATTTGGCCGATATCATAACATGTGTCAAATTGACGGTGTAGGGAGGTCCAATTGGTAACATATCATAGGGATTACAATGGCGACCTGATTGTAATTCGGAGTTGAATTTATTCAAACAGTGAGGTTGCTGCCATTAAAAGTTTGATGCAATTTAACACCAAATTTCCTTGGGTATCTGCACTGACAAAGTCAGAACATCCTTTCTACGTTGCCCAGACAGATTAGATAACCCCATATGAAGCAATGGTGAGCGTGATACACAAGGTATAGCGTAGTTTTGAGAGTGCTGCGTTTACCAAAGATATATGTGGATAGACTATTTGGTAACATGAGTTGGATGATATTTACTATAAGTTATAGGAGTTCTGCCAACTGCATATTTATACACAGATATTTAGATAATAGTGAGAGGTATTTTAGCTTATTTATCATTTCATGTTGATTTCTTATCAGCATAAATAGCCATAAGATCACATACAAAGTTTAGAAGACCCACTAAGGCCTCCAAGACATTCAATACAAACCTTAAATTATGCATGCTAATAAAAAAACATGTGATATGGGAAATAACACAATAATAAAGCATGAGACAGTGGATACTTTTATAAAGTCTTAGAAAACCCTTCCGCAACCTGACAGCCAATTAAAACTATAAAACATAGCCCTTATTCCATACGAGTCAGTAGCCAACACTGACGCCTTATAATTCAGCGATCATTGGCCCATCAACTATTAGTAGTTGGAAGTGGCCTAGCAGAATGGAGATGATCTGCCCTTGAAAGGGAAACTGGCCGGAGGGGTTTCTACAACATGGACAGGTGGTTTTAATAAAACGCACAGGGCTATAGATGATCTTCTTTAGCCATCGCCGATAGTATAAGCAAAAGAGTGTGAACACCCATACTATATATTAAAAGAAAAAGAACCTACTTCGCATAACAAGAAGTAAAGAAACGTAATACATCATTCAACTACCATGAAATAGCATGTCAAACATATTATTTCAGTGGAGAGAAAACTATACAAAGTACATGTAATATATATTACTTCAGCAGAGAGAGAGTGTCCATACATGTTACATGAAAGGAAAGGAAATTAGAAACTCTCACACCTGGAAAAACTTGTGAAGCCACAAAACCCAATATGGTTAATGATCTTTCTCCCGGACAAGACTTCCTCTAAACTTTACAAGACAGCATATCATGCCCCCTTTTCTAAAATCCTTCGGCTATTTATAGGCCAATTTCTTCTAAATAGTAGGGAAGTTTCTCAATATTTTATTAATTCTCCCTCTCTCCTTCACATGCAAGCTTCCTTACAAATATATATTATTTTAATGTAGGGAGGGATTCCCTAGAGATAAGGTAGGGCTGGCTACATGTCCTTTGTCAACACTAATACTGTTGAAGGCATGGGTGCTCTGATTTGAAACTGTTAAAGATAAGAGAGAAGTCCTACAATCCTCTAAAATTGCCATGTGTATGGAGGATGTAATATTTTATTTATAAGGTGGTCCTTTCATTTTTTTTTGGTCCAATAGAATTTGGAAAGGTCCATAAAAAGACAAGTCACCTAACTTTCTTTCAAAAATGGGATCAATTACTTTAGACAAGCATGTTTAAGCAATTAAGAGAATACTCAAATTGTATGCATAAAGGCATATATTTTAAAATATTAAAATGCCAAATATTAATAAATGTGCATTTTAAATTAATGATGCAATCAACTTATGTCACATAAATAACATGCAAACACTCCATGAATTTGCTCGTTGTTTCCCATCACCATTTTTCCTTTGAGTGGTGGGAGTTTAGGAGTGATTCCTCAGGTAACACCGCCATCAGGGAGGTAACTAGTGATGATAGAAACAAGAGCTTTACCTGGTGAGTTTTCTTTGTCATCATCTCCCTTTTTATCTCTCGGTGGTAAATATTCCACTTATGAGAACACATGTTCCTGCAAACAGTCAATTGTACGCAGCATCATTTTCTCTTAATAAAAACCATTATAATGCAATTACATCAAACATCAAAACTAGCTATCAAAATACAAATAGCATATCCATAAGGTTCTTCCAAGGTGGGTCGTGACATTCTTATATTATTAGCTTCCTTAAATCACCCATTTTTGGTATGATGATCCTACCTTTGTAGATCAAAAGGTCATTTTCATTGCCAAATTCCTTATTTCCCTTAGGTTCTCTACTCATCCTAGCTCAAATTTCTTGGCATTACTCATCCCAAGATTACAACTGTTGCACATGATCCATTATATTTATGTGACTTTAGGTTATGGATGCTATGTTCTTCCTTCTACTCAAGGCATCAACAATCTTATTCTCTTTTCCTTTTATGTACTCAATCTCAAATTCATGTTTAGTGAGATATTCGACCCATATCCTTTGTCTCACATTGAGTATAGGTTGGGTGAATATATAACTCAGAATTTGATGGTTAGTTTTCAATTCAAAGAGCCTTCCTAACAAGTAGTGGTGTCAAGCATTTATAGCAGGCATCACTTTATCTAGCTCTAAATCATGAGTAGAATAATTAACTTTATGCTTTTTAAGCTTCCTCGAAGTGTATGCTACCACTGAATATCTTGTAAGAGTACTCCTGACCCTTCTAGTGATGCATCCATGCATACTATACATATCCCTTGGGGGTCTCGAATATTCAATATTGGTATCATAGTAAGTTTATATTTTAGAAATGCAAATGTAGCTCCACACTTTTTTGATCACTTGAATTCCTTTCCCTTCTTCTTGAGGTTAGTTATTGTTGTTGCAATCTTGGAGTAATCCTCTATATAACTTCTATAGTATCCCATCATCCCCATGAAGCTTTGCATTTCTATTATTTTAGTAGGGTTGGCCAATTCAAAATGGCTTCAATATCCTCTAGATCTACAATAACTTCTTCTACTTATATAAAATGCCCAAGATATCATACCTTCAACACATAGAAATTACTTTTCGCTAGATTTCTAGAGAGTTGGTTTTCTAGCAACTCTAACATGATCTTGAGATGTTTCTAGTTTTATTCCTTATCTCGAGAGTATATTAAGATATCATCTAAGAATATGAGGATAAATTGGTCCAAACACCTCTTGAACACATTGTTCAGTAGATTCATGAATGTCGTTGGGGTTTTAGTTAGTCAAAAGAGTAGGACTATAAACTCATAGTGCCCATACCTAATCTTGAATACCATTTTGTGAGTGTCCTTATCATGTATTATTAAATGATGATACCCTTATCTTAGGTCAATCTTTGTGAATACTATGGTATTTATTAGTTGATCAAACAAATATTAAATTCTAGGTAGAGGATATCAATTCTTTATTGTATCCTTATAAATCATCCTTTAATCAATACACAACCTTGAAAAACTATCTTTCCTTTTTACAAATAAAAATAACGCACCCAAAGGTGACACACTTGGTTTTATCAATATATTTTCTAATAGCCCTTGCAGTTTCACCTTCAATTATTGTATGTCAATAGGATTTATCTTATATGGATATCTATGGATGGGTTTCGCTCCTAGCATAAGGTCAATTGTGAATTCAAATTCCAGTACAGAAGAGAGTCTAGGTAAATCCTCTAGGAACACATCCTTAAAATCCTATAAAATTATGTGATTCCCCAACACCTCTTTCTTCTGATCATCTACAACTTCATTGAGTTTTACAACATAGACTGTCCCTCCTTTCTTGAGGTCTTTCTTCAATTGCATAACTGATAGAATCTCAGGTTTGAATTATTGCTACTCACTATGATTTTTTAGTATTTCATTATCTTTATTTGAATACTCGATCCATATGTCTTAGAAATTGATCAAGACTTTGTGATCTTGTAACCAATCCATCACAAAGATCACATCAAAGGAATGAAGTGGAGCTACATAAAAACAACCTTCAGTGGTACCACTAGCTAAAGCAATATTTGCCATTGGAAAATACTAGTTTACTGAGTTGGTTTACCCTAAACCATACTCAACCTTCCAACCATGGGCCAAATATCCTAGCATTTTTGGCATATCCCTTGTTAAAATAGAATAAATAAAGCTACTAATGGCTCCACTATCAATTAAAATATTTATTTTCTTATGAAAAATATTACCTTTCACAAGTAATGGGGTAACTTGCCCATATAACTTTTAATTTTTGATTGCAGAATAGATCGAGTGTGTAGGATCCTTTCCTTTGGCATTGAATGTACTTGGTCCTAGTTGGTGGAGATATTGATTAGCATAGTGAGGGCCTCTACAATAATAACACCCATCCTTGGGTCCTTGTTGCTTCTCTAGTTTTTGCTCATTTGCATTACTTATTGGATTTAAAGTTTATAGTTTTTGAGGCTAAGGCTTGGAATTTTTGGTATTATTATTGGTTTTATTTTGTATGTTATTCTTTAACCTTACATATTTCCCTTTATTTCTCTTCTCAAACTTCTTAGGGTTATTGGTATTTTAACCCTATTCCTCTTCCTATTTCAAGAATTCCTGACTATTCCTCTTCCTAAGTGCTTGTTGATCTTGCTTAGATAAAGTGAACTAGTTGAGTTGCAAGTGAGACTACCTTCTTTTCCAAGTCATACACTTTTTATAGTGATTTAGTCTCATTCATGTTTACATCATGCTTCACTCTAGATTCTAACCCAAGAATAAACTTGTGAACCCTTATGTTCTCATCATATGCAGGTAGATACTTAACTAACCAAATCAACTTCTTATAGTATATCTCTACCATTTTGGTACCTTACCATAGGCTATAAAACTTCTCAAATTTTAGTGCATAAAAATGCTCTGTAAGGAAAAATTTATTAGAAATGACTACAAAGTCCTTCCATGGAATATTAAGAGGTTCAAACTTATTCTTCTCATAGTAGGTTTCCCACAAATCTTGAGTAGCCTCTTCTAAGTATATTTTTGCCTAAACCATTTAGGTTCCTAGGGAATAGACTTTAACTGTGAAATAAACTTCTAATTATCTCATCCAAGCTTCAGCTGCATCCCCTTCTTCTCCACCAAACTTGGAGATACAAACATTTTTTAGATCCTTAGTCATTTCCTTTACTATAAGGGCTCTATCTTGAAATTATTTTGAAATGATTCCATCAGCTTGGCTAACCTATGAACCTCTGGCTTGTGAGTTTTGATTCACAATAGTTTCCAATATTTATCTCATTTGGTCCTACATGGCAGCAACCATAGCACTGATGTATTCTACCTCTTTGTTGGAATTTCCTGTATCCTCATCCTAGATCTCTTCTTCGATATTATTTTATCAATTTTATCTAGTTGGAGGTTTAGGCCTCTCTTTTCTAGCCTTAGGTGCCACTTATCCTAATGACAACCAAAGAAATTATTAGGTTATAGTTCCACCTTGAACTAAACTACTAAATCAAGCCACAATACAAAGTTCTCTTGCTAAACGCATCAATAATATTATTAGGATGGTATTCCAGGGTTATGATGCAACTTCAATACTAAATTTTGTAGTTACTATAAGTAAGGTATCATAACATTCCATTCACACTTGGGATTAGTTCCTATTAGATTCTAGCAAGTAGGAGATTCTAGGTATTCCTAGATTTAGCTCAAGACTTATGCAACCCTTCATTAAAATATATCTAAATTCTCTTTAGCACATAAGCAGTTTTATACCCTTGTACCTAGAGATTTGATATCAAATGTGAAGACCCAAAATCTAGCTACAGGAAGAAAATACACATAAAAGAAACTATTTTTTTCACTACTAAGGAGAGGGATTTATAAACCCATTAACCGACCTTTGATTATTATATTATTTAAGATCACTAAGTTTCTCAACTTTCCCAAAGAGTTACATCTCACCAAATACCCTCCCACAAGTTCATCTGTGTAGGTGTATTATGTGTTACCACAAATAACCTTATCCATATCATTATTCTTGATGAGCCAAACTTATAACCTCTAGTCAGTCGAAGGTATACACCCATCACCATATCATTCACAAGTCTATATGTGTAGGTATTTTATGCGTATTACAATTTAAGCTACCACTCATCTCCATGATGAGCTATCTTAACTCAGGTGTAATATTTTAGTTTACTTAACTATTGTTCTTCCTATGGGGTCTTTATCCCTTAGGTCAATTTCTAGGATCACCCTAAGATCTCAATTTCTTATGTCACTTTTATGTTTAGAAAAAAAACAAGAAACAAAAGTCATAAAGCATACAAGAGAAATCTATAAATGACAAGACATTTAAATAAAAGTAAACATTAAAAAAGATAAAATCTAGATAACAAATATAAATAAATCATAGCAATAAATTAAAGATACGATTTCAATTTATCCATTTAATTAATTACATATATCCAAGTATGATGAAACCCCCATCCAATAAAGAATAAAGTAATACATCACAATCATATAGGGACATCTCCCTACAATTCTAGTATATTTGAGCATAAGTAAATCATTGCAAAAGTAAGTCAAACCAATGTATATGACCCAACTATAATATTTGGTCCTCCATATATTTCATTAAATCATTTAAGGATAATAAGAGATCAGGGCAACTCATGGTACAATGATAGACTCGCTTCCAGATGCATTTACTATTTTCTTTACCAATTTACAACTATACAAATTAAATCAAAGTATTTAACCATCTACTGCATAGTTGATATCATAAAAATCACTATTTTTATTTTCACCTCTCATTGCCCATAGAGAGTCTTTCAACAACTACAACTAGATCACAGGTTTTACTTTAATCAATCAACTTCAACCTTTATTCAACAAATTAAAGTCCCATACCTTTAATTATTAAATAAACTAGGTTTGATTATTTTTATAAAACAAGTTTTACTACTTAATTCATAAATAAACCATCTGTTCTTAATTTCATAAATCAAAGTCCCATACCTTTAATCTATAAAATAAACTATTTTATTTATTTAATAAATCAAAGCCTCATTACTTTAATTCATAAATAAATTATTTTTTCTTTATTTCATAAATCAAAGTCCCATACCTTTAATCTATAAAATAAATCATTTTCTTTATTTAATAAATCAAAGTATCCTTACTTTAATTCATAAATAAACTATTTTTCCTTTATTTCATAAATCAAAGTCCCATACCTTTAATCTATAAAATAAACCATATTTCCTTTATTTAATAAATCAAGTCTCCCTACTTTAATTTATAAATTAACTATATTATTCCTTTATTTTAATAAACCAAAGTCTCCCTACTTTAATTTATAAAATAAATTATTTTTTCTTAAAACCATTGAATTAATTAACTAAGATCATTATCTTTAATTAATAAAATACCCTTAAAACTCTTGGTTATTCAAATAAAATATATTTTTAATAATTCAATGATTCATTCTTTTACTTAACTAAGGGCTTCTTCTCTTATTAAATAAAAAATCATAAGAATTCTTTGTCCTTTTAATTAAACTCCAACAACTTGCTTACGTTAAAGCTATCCACTCTAAAAGAATTTAATGACATTGTTGGAAATATGTTGAATATTTTCCATGTTATTTTGGTGGGGCTAACACTAAAAGGTATTGAACACTTTGTACCAAAATTTTTAGGGTTTAAGTTATTTTTAGACCCATATGGGCTTTTAGGGTTACTATATTTGAACCCATGCTTTTTTGCCCATGATATTGTAAAAATCCGTGCATGTGCCTTTGTTATATATATCGCACTTGCATTAGGGTTTGTAGAGATAGAGGGAGAATATTATTGTATTGGATATGATGTTAATGCAATAATAAGATAATATTATTCTATTTTTTCTTGGTTGAGGGTTTCTAGGATAAATATTGTGTAATGTGTGAATCTATGATCTTCTTCTTTTGATTCTATTATTATTGCTTTTCTATTTTAGTTTATCGGGGATCTTTATTTCTTTTCATTTGGTATCAGAGCTAGGCTTTAGCTTTTTTCGAGGAGTAAGGGTTTTAACCCTGTGATAAATTAATTATTGAGTGGAAGTTGTACATGAAAGGATCCAAGCAAAGGAGAAATATGGGAAGCACACGAATAGAGATTGAAAAATTTAATGGATAAAATTGAGTTGTGAAAACTCAAGATGGAGGATATATTGGTTGATAGAGATCAATGGATTGTGGTATCGGGAGCAAAACCAACTTCGATGATAGATGAGGATTGGTTGAAAATCGATAAGAATGCAATGAGTTCTATAATATTATGCTTATCTGATTTGGTATTATTAAATGTATCTACAAAGTCTACGATAAAGTTGTTATGAGAGAAGTTGGAAATATTGTATCAGACAAAATCACTAGTAAATAATCTTTTTCTCCAAAATAAGTTGTATTCACTTCATATGAATGATGGTGACTCTATTGCTGAACATTTGAATGCTTTTAACACTGTGGTAAGTCAATTAACCTCTGTATAAGTAAAAATGGATGAAGAGAAAAAATGTATTACTTTACATTGTTCATTATCTAATTCATGTGATAACCTTGTTATGGTTATCACCAATACTACATCTACATTGAAAGTAGAGGATATAGTTGGAACTTTGTTGTCTGAGGAGATGAGACACAAATATTTTGAGAATTATCATCAAAATGAAGCCTTGATTGTGAAAGGTTATTCTCATGAAAGAAGTAAACATAAATCAGAAGAAAAGAAATCAAAATCTAGGGGTAAATTTATTGCCCCAAAAAAAGAGAAAATGTTGAAATTATGCTAAAGAAAGGCATTATAAAGGATTTTGCAGATCTAAAAAGGTTGATAATAATAGATCATCTAATGAAGAAACTTCTAAAGAAGTGAAAACCACAAATGAATATTTAGGGGACTTATTCTTAGTTGCAACATGCTCAAGTGAATGTGATGACTCATGGTTGATTGAATCAGATGTTTCTTTTCATATGAATCCTCATAGGGAGGGGTTCTATGGATATGAAAATATAGATGGAGGTAAAGTCTTCTTGAGAGATAATTAAACATATAAAATAATATATCAAGGAAGATTCAAGCTAACACTAAAATATGGAAGAATTAAAACCCTTCTTGGTGTGTTGCATATTTTAGGTTTGGCAAGGAATCTGGTATTTGTGAGTAAGATGAATGATGTAGGTCTGAATGTGGTATTCAAAAAGAATAGTTGCAATATGGTTCGTGGATTCTTGGTGTTGGCAAGAGGATTTCACATAGGAAATTTTTTTAGAATTGAAGTTATCATTTTAAGTATTAATTGAAATAACTCTTAAATTGTACAAGAAAATAATATAGTTGAAATAGCTCTTAGTATTCCTACAATGAAGACAATGTTGTGGTATCAATACTGGGATATATTGGTGAGAAAGGAATTCAAACATTGAAAATGAAAGGTATGGTTGAAGGAAATTTTGATTGCCCATTAAGTTTTTATTTTTGTGAGCACTATCTTTTTGGAAAACAAACTAGATTCAAGTTTCCAAGTAGTGCTACAAGGTCTGAAGGAATTCTACATCTAGTTCACAATGATGTGTTTGGACCTGAAAAAGTACCATCTTTAGGTAAATCTATCTATTTTTTTATATTTACAGATGACTTCTCAAGAAAGACTTGGATATATTTTCTACAAAATAAATTTGAGGTTTTTAATAAATTTAAAGAGTTTAAGGCTCTTGTAGAAAATCATATAGAGAAAAGGATAAAGGTTTTGAGAAGTGATAATGGTGGTGAGTATTGCTCTAATGAATTTGAGCAGTTTTACAAGGAGTGTGGAATAGAAAGGCATGGAAAAAAATTGTATACTCCACAACATAATGGGGTTGTAGAATAGATGAACAAGACTTTGATAAATAAGGCTAGAAGTATTCTAAGTGGAACAAGGTTAGAAAATAGATTCTGGGTAGAAGCTGTGTTAACAACTTGTTATCTCATAAATAGATATCCTACCTCAGCTTTTGTGGATAATACTCCACAAGAAGTATGGACTGGTAAGAAACCCTCTCTCAAACATCCAAGTGTTTTTCGTTGTGATGCTTATATATGTCCCAAAAGAGAAAAGGACTAAAATAGACTATAAATCTAAAATATGCATATTTGCGGGTTATAGTACTAGTGTTAAAGGATATAATTTGTAGAACCCAAAAACACAAAAGGTTGTTTACAGTAATAATGTGATATTTAGAGAAAAAAATGGTTTTAAAACAGGAAATGCAACCAAGAAAAAAACCAAAAATAATGCAGGGAAAATTTGAACAGGAAGAAGAACCTGTGTTAGAACCTAAATTATAGAGAGAGTCTAAAGAGGAATATTCAGAGGAGGTGAGGAGGAAGTTGAAGATGCATAACCTAGAACTCCAATTTTGAGGATATCAGATTGAGAGAGAAAACTTCTAGACATGTAAAGTATTTCAAAATTTTATTCTATATTTAATTTATCAATTACTATAAATGAGGCACTTCATTAAAGTGAGAATGAGTCTTGGAAAAGAGTTATGGAAGAATAAATGGAGTCCTTGGATAAAAATAAGACATGGGAGTTGGTGAAATTACCTCCTGGTAGAAAACATGTTGGTTGTAAGTGGTTATTCAATAAGAAGTACAATATAGAAGGGAAGTTGGAGAAGTACAAGGCTCGTTTGGTAGCAAAAGGATTTTCTTATGTTGAGAGAATTGACATTGGTGAGATTTTTTCTCCTGTGGCTAAACTAACTTCAATAAGATTTATGTTGGTTATTTGTACTGCTTTTGATTTTGAAATAGAAAAAATGGATGTAAAGACAACTTTTCTACATGGTGAACTTGTTGAAGATATATATATGTCACAACCAGAATGCTTTAAGATAAAAGTTAAGGAGAACCTAGTATGCAAGTTGAAGAAGTCTCTTTATGGGTTGAAGTAGTCTCCAAGGACGTGGAACCAAAAATTTGATAGGTTTGTCTTGACACTTGGGGTTGGAAAAATCAAAGCATATCCATGTGTATATTTTGAAAAGGAAGGTGTAAATTTTGTTATCATTGTACTATATGTCGATGACATATTGTTAATTGGTAACAATAAGAAGATGATAAAGTTACTAAAATCTCAGTTATCTTCTGAGTTTGAAATGAAGGATTTGGGTGCTGCAAAATTTATTTTGGATATGTGAATAATAAGGGATCATGCAAATAGAAAGTTATGGTTAAATCAAAGGAAATACATTGATTTGATACTATAAAAGTTTAGGATGCATGATTGTAAACCAGTATGTACTCCATATCCGGTTGGTCAAAAGTTATCTATTGAATAGTATCCTAAAATAGATGAGGAAATTGAATAAATACATCATTTTCATTATGCTAGTGTTGTGGGTATTCTGATGTATGCAATGGTATATACGAGACCTGATATTGCACATGCAGTGGGAGTAGTTAGTAGATATATGTCAAATCCAAGAAAGGAACGTTGGAATGTTGTGAATAGGGTATTTAGATACTTGCGTGGAACTACATTTCATGTTATCTGTTATGAAGGAAATTCTAGAGGTAATGATATTGTAAATCTACAATGGTTTGTGGATGTTGACTGGGTTGGAGATCTTGAAAAGAGAAGATCCACGACTTCTTATGTGTTCAGGATATTTGGAGGGTTAGTAAGTTGGATGAGTAAAATTAAATCAATTGTTGCTTGATCCACTATAGAAGTAGAGTACATTATAGCAAATCATACCGATAAAGAAGCAGTGTGACTATAGAGGTTATGTTCAATAGTTGGTCTTAAATAGAAGGCTATGAAAATTAACAGTGACAATCAAAGTGTAATATTTTTGGCCAATAATCATGGTTTTCATGATCGGTCAAAACATATTGATATCAAGTACCATTTTGTGAGAGATATGGTTGAAGAGAACTAGGTGATATTGGAGAAAGTTGATATAGAGAAGAATACTATTGATTTGTTAACAAAGGTTGTACCCGCTAAAAAAAAAAAATTGGTTTAGA
Organism: Wollemia nobilis; assembly: GCA_028583015.1. NCBI lineage: Eukaryota > Viridiplantae > Streptophyta > Pinopsida > Araucariales > Araucariaceae > Wollemia > Wollemia nobilis. The sequence continues at coordinate 738,647 of JAQPPZ010000383.1, read as the reverse complement.
AGATCTATAGGTATGGTTTCCCTTGATAGTTGATAATGGTAGTTTTTGGTCCCTATGGAAAGTATTCAACAATTGGGAGGATATTGGTAGTATGTTGAATATTTTTCATGTTATTCTGGTGGGGCTAACACTAAAAGGTACTAGACACTCTGTACCTATACTCACCAGGGTTTAGGGGTTTTTGCCCTCCAAAAAGTAGGGGTCTGGGGTGGAAGCCCCTGACCAAAGTTTTTAGGGTTTAAGTTATTTTTAGACCCATATGGGCTTTTAGGGTTACTATATTTGAACCCATGTTTTTGAACCCATGATATTTTAAAAATTTGTGTATGTGCATTTATTATATATATCGCATGTGCATTAGGGTTTGGGGAGATAGAAGGATACTATTATTGTATTGGAGACAATCAAGTTAATGCAATAATAAGATAATACTATGTTGTTTTTTTCTTGTTTGAGGATTTCTAGGATAAATATTGTGTAATGTGTGAATATGCAATCTTCTTATTTTTATTTTGTTATTAGTGCTTTTCTATTTTAGTTTATCGGGGCTCTTTATTTATCTTCATACATAGCCTAAAATTCCTAATCTAGAGGCTTCAAAGGACATGGACAACCACCATCAACTATGATGTGATCCAAGGTCAATTACCTATGACTCAATGGCTACATGCACCACAACAAACATAGTAGAATGACTGCAGAAGATAATATAGTGGTTAATCTCCATGGTTGGATAGATATGGTGTGGCATTGCCAACACATGATAGAGGAGAGTGGTAAGCAACAATGTTCCAAACCCCTATGATGCCACAAATGATAAGATCAACACTCGAGCATAGTCACCTACAAGTCTAGGTGTTTACTAATGCTACTAGACAACCCCATGCCCTACTGGTGTAACAAATTATTGAAAGGGATGGCGAACATTGTTAACGCAAAACCAAAAAAATAAAATGTGGCTTACAACACTTAGATGCTCCTTTCCAACCATGGTTGACCCCAAAAATATTAAATGAGTAATGGTAAACATTCATGTTGCCTAAAGCTCTATACCACGTCATCAAGTCTAAGTATCAAGTTGGTATAGGGATAATTGGTAGCTCAAAAAAATTCAAAGGGGTGGTTCTATAGCTAAACCCAAGGTTGTTAGAGCTTCGTTACAATAACATGATATTTCACAAGTGACTACTTATTGGGTGAGCAATGATAGCACCACAAACAAACAACTAGGAGAAGAGAAGAGAGATTTTCATATCTAGGTAGGTCAAGGTGAGAGCAGAGTGTTCAACAAGGCATTGATAATATTTGTAGCACTCTAGATAGGGCCTAATATACCCAACATAAAACAACGTAACACTCAATTATTGCATGATCCCCTAATACATTGAACGATTAAGACATCCATTAAAACCAACTACAAAAGATCTAGCTAAAGTGGTAGAATGTTTCCTTGAAAGGAGATGAGTCCCCTTACCAGGTTTAAAAATACAAGGATTTGGCCTTAGGAAAGGACTGAATCTTTGTTCCTAGATGGAAAAGACATAGTTAAACTAGACATGCAAGACCAATGTCCACCAACAAGGTGAATAACATAAAATAGTCATCCATTCCAACACAATCCAAGATAAATTCAAACAAAAATGGGGATAAGTTTGATATCCAACCTGATGGGTTTGAAGATTGAGTTTTGATTCATGCAAAATATTCTCTCCAAGACTTTGTGCTTTCTTTTGCATTCATCCTTTCTTTTCTATCCAAACACGATAATCCCCACTTTCATAATCCCTCTCCCCATAAGGGATGGAATCCACATACTTATATCTACCACCATCCTCCATCATTACTCCATACATGTCTGCCTTCAATTCCCCCTTATCTCGTTGATAGATGAGTAGGTTCAAGAAAATTTTAAATTTATTTTTTTCTTTGAGGAGAAGGTTCACCATAAATGATGTTTCTTCTATGGTCAGTAAAAGACATTATTAATAAATTACTATATTATTTTTTTAGTAGGTTATATTAAATGTGGATTTTTTTCAAGGATCCCAAAACCTGATTACAAAGGATCAAATTACAACAAATTACAGCCCAAAGGAATAAATTAAGGAACACACTTTCCTTTGCACTAGAGGAAGACGTCTTCCTTTGCACCAAAGGAAAAATGGGCAAGAAGGGAAAGCCCACCAGAAAACCAAATTTGAAACAAAAGCGTACCGTCCAAACTACCAACAGACCATTTAAAAGATCCCAAAGGTGGGAAAGGACAAGAGCTAGAATTTTAAAATTTGAATCCTCCCAAGGGTAGGAAAACCAGAAACCACCCTTGGGAAAATAGGACCTGAGAAAAAACTACTTCCCACGTAGGGGAAAACTAGAATGGATCTAAAAAACCACCCAAAACAAATGGGTGGAGTAGTGGAACAAAAAAAATTGTGAATCCCACCAAAATAGGGATGAGAATCACACAGGGATGGTGAAAGATTAATAAAACAGGAAAACCCACTCCTTGAAAGCTTGAAAAATGAAGCAACATAAAGAGGAAAATTGTAGGCTACGAAATCCTCATGCAAAGGAACAAAGCTTGAAGGAAGGTACATCAGTGGATTAGGAACAAGAGGAGCTTCCCAGGCTATGAAGTCCTCAAGTAGAAAAAGGAAGTCTTCAACACAAAATTCCAACGTAGGAAACAACAGTAGTGGAACAACCCATCTAAAGGAAAAGGTAGGAAAGTGCCACAGGAATCCAAAAATAAGGAGTCACAAGGAAGCACGATTGCAAACAATAGAGCCCAAAATGAAAGGAAGCAACCAGGCATCCTAGACAACCTTCAACACCATAGCTTCAAGGATGCAAAAAAGGAAAACTTGCAAGGATTCGAAGCAAGAAAAGTAGAGGCCAACCCCAAAGCCACAAAAGGAACTAAAAGCCTATAGGAACCAACACCATGAACCCAAAGAGCAGAGTCATAGTAGAAAGCACACAGTCACCTCCAAAACCGAAAGGATGTTGTGCAAATCTTCTCATGAAGACAAAATTTCTTAGACCCGCTAGCAAACATCTTCAAGGACATAGAAGAGGAAGTCCTAAAAGGATTCAGCAAAAAGAAGAACAGAGGCCTCGTTGCAAGCCATGAAAGGAGCTAAAAATCCGCAAGAACCACCACTTCAAACCCAAAGAGCAGAGTCATAGTAGAAAGCACATGGTCCACCCAACCAAAAGGATGTTGTGCAAAACTGCTCATGAAGCCAAAAATCCTTAGACCTAGCAAACCACAACTGAATATACCCAAGGGACAAAAGAGAGGAAGACTTCCTGAAACAACCTAAGAAAAAACCCTAGGAAAAGTCCCAGGGAAAAACCTGAACATATCCCAGAACCCAGGCACCGAAGGAAAAAGGTGGAACAATGGAACAAAAATGGGACAAAAATTTTCCCACCTTAGGGCAAGGAAAGGGGTAGAACAATGGATCAAGGATCTCCCCCAAAGGAGATCGTCTGCAACACCTTCCTTCCGTGAAGGATGGGAAAAGGTGCCAAGGAAACTGGGAAAGGAACAGGGTCCTGGGACAGGGACGAGGAAAGGATGTAGGTAAGAGGAATAGGACTTCCATGGGAAGTCGCCCTACAGAGCCCCCCTCCCAAGCATTTTTTGGTCTTGCAAGACCTCCTTCATAAATTATGTATTTAAAATAAAAACTATTATTATTTATAAATGAAATTCTATTATCATTTAAAAATAAAACAACTATTATTTATAAATGAAACTCTATTATCATTTAAAAATAAAACAACTATTATTTATAAATGAAAATCTATTATCATTTAAAAATAAAACAATTATTATTATAAATGAAAATTTATTATCATTTAAAAACAAAACAACTATTATTTATAAATGAAAATCTATTATCATTTTAATATAATATATCTATTTATTTTCAAATGAACTTCTTTTGTTACTTGAAATAGAACATCTATATATATTTAAAATATAAACAAGGGTTCTTCTTTTAAACACTATCATCATGCTAAATGGATTTAAGTCACACAAGTAGTTTCAAGAACAATAAAATTATGAATGCTTTCCAAACCATTGATGTAGCAAGTGATGAAGTAAAAGACAACCAATAATATGCAATAGACAAAGAGGGAGTCTTTCCATCAACCCAATCACCTATCTCAGCTAGAGAATTTACTATAGCTACTAGGCCATCAACTAAGGCTCAAGGTTGCTGGTTGATGATTATCCCTAATCGATAATGCATACCTATATGAAGGTATCCATTCATGTTACCCCTGAGTTCCCTTAGTCATCACTTCCCCAACCTCAAGTACCCACTTCTAGTGGATGATTCTACTTCTTCCACCCATGAGTGTACCTGATCCTACATATTGATAATATGTCAGTAGTACCATGTTCTTATAAAAAACAAACTAAACATTGCACAGCTGTTCAATTGCATAAAACTAGTATTAAAGCATCATCATTTAATACATTATTTTTTAATTCCATAAAGTCTACCAGGGAGGGTCATCAAATCCTATCCCCCTAGGACTAAACACCATCTTGGATTTCTAGTTTTACAAAATAAAATTATTATATCATAAATTTTCAAGCAAGAAGGACAATTTTTTTTTGCTTATCATCAACTTTCTCCCAAGTGGTATTTCTTTCAAAAAATTGATCTCATTGGACCTTACATTGTTCAAGAGTCTGATTCTACATAGACTTAGAACATAACTCAAGAATCCTTACCTACATCATTTCAATAGCCTCTATATTTACCATCTACAATTTAGAAACATCCCACACATGTTCAGGGTGAGCAACATATTTCCTAACAAAGGATATGTGGAAGGTGTTATGGATATTTGATAGGTTAAATGGTAAAGCAAGTCAGTATGCAACCAAACTAATCTTTTTAGTGATCTTAAAGGGTCACACAAACTGAGGATCCAACTTTATGGATTTGATAGCACTCTTTATTGGTTTAACCCTTAAGAACACTTTATCTCCAACTGAGTACTATCTTGGAGTCCTCTTTAGATTAGCATAACATTTCTTCCTATTGGTAGCTTCTTTAATTATTTGCTTGATTACCTTTAACTGGTCTTCCATTTATATTATCATATTTGGCCCAATCACAACTCGATATTTTAGATTATCCCAAGACAATGGCATTCTATACTTTCACCCATACAAGTTATTGAAAGGAGGCATTCTTAGAGATAAGTGATGTCCATTATTGTAGGTGAACTCAACAATATGTAGGTAGTTTTTCCAATGATACCTTTGATCCATGTAGTATATGCATAACATATCGTCTAGTACTTGGTTTACCCGTTCAGTTTGAACATCTGTCTCAGGATGGTATGTCAAGCTCATATTCAGTTTTGTGCATACCACACGTTGAAGGGCTTTCCAAAATTTAGAAGTAAATATTGAATCCCTGTCTAAAATAATTACCTCAGGAAATCCATGCAAATATAATATCTCTTTGGCAAATCTATTATCCACCACCTAAGCATCATCCTTGACGTTCCTTGGTATAAAATGTGTAACCTTAATCAATATTTTGACTATTACAAGGATTGCATCATGTTGATACTTGGTCCTGGGTAACCCTACTATAATATCCATAGATGTAACCTACCATTTCTATGTACATCATGTGGATACAATTGTCCTATAGGATTCTTGTGTTTAATCTTAACTTTTTAATATTCGAGGAACCGAGCAACAAATCAATGATATCCTTCTTCATTCCTAGCCATAAGAAGGTTATTTTGATGTTTTCCTTCATTTTGGCCCCTCTAAGGTGAGTAGAATAATGGGATATATGGGCTTCTTGCATTATTATCTTTCTTAAATCACCCATTTTTGGTATGATGATCCTACCTTTGTAGCACAAAAGGTCATATTTCATACCAAATTCCTTATTTCCCTCAGGGTATCTACTCATCCTAGCTCAAATTTCCTAGCAATACTCATACCAATATTGCTCTTATCTCACTTGATCCATTAGATATATGTAACTTTAGGTTATGGTTGTTATGTGCTTCTGGATACTCAAGGTATTAACAACCTTATTCTCTTTCCTTTTATGTACTCAATCTCAAAGTTATATTTAATGAGAAATTTGACCCATATTCTCTATCTCACATTGAGTATAGGTTGGGTGAATATATACCTCAGACTTTGATGGTTAGTATTCAATTCAAAGGGTCTTCCTACTGAAGAAAACAATATTATACTGAGAGGGGGGTGAATAGTATAAGATCACTTTTTACTTTTTTTCCCAAACAAGATTATCCAAAATATCAATGGCAATATCAAGAGCAGTAATCAATGCAATGCATAAATCATCACACACAATAGAGACACAAATTTTACATTATTCACCCAATGTGGGCTACTTCATAGAGAAAATATTTCACTAAAATTTACTCAACAGAACTCTTGGGAATCCTTCCCTATTACAATTTTTATGGAGCTCTGTCCAAAGGAGACACCAATCCCTTAATCAAGTTTGTGGATACATATCCACAAGAGAACTATTTCCCCTTTATTGGTTCATGGATCTCTATCCACAAGAGAACTCCTTATCCTATTTCTCTAGCTAGTGATCCTCTAGAATACTACTACCTCCATTGCACTGGCTTGTGGATCTCTCTCCACTAAAGACCTCTGTCCTCACTCAGAAGATCTTTTTCCTCACTCAGAAGACCTTTGTCCTCACTGCCCTAGCTTATGGATCTCTATCCACTAGATACTATTTTCCTCTACTCTATCATATCCAAATCTTGCTCTCAGCTCCACTCAATATCTGTCTCAAATTTGCACTAAATACTTTCCTTCGGTCTAGCACAAATATGCTCACAAGTCTATCTCTGGTTTGGTACAAATTTGCCCTCAAATATTTACTAAAACCTATCCTCAAATTTGTACTCAAGCCTTAACACAAAGCTTGATCCGATCACAAATCAACTCTACTAGATCTGCTCCAATCCTTAACTCAAAGCTTAAACAAATCTGAAAGTCGAATGCGGAGCGACGGCGTACCAAATTATTGATGCAAATGAAACATATATGAGGTGCAGATGCCAAGTCCTACGAATGCGATGAACAAATGCCTATAGGAAATAAAGCATAAATGAGATGAGATGTAAGCAAAACAAAGCAGGGCCTCTTTTATTAATGTTTCTTTCAATCCGGTTACAATGCGTCCCCCCTCTAGGGCTCATAATGTTTGATACAGTTCATTACATCAATGGATGGTACGCTTCCAATTTCTTTCGCATGCCCACATTTGAAATGGGTAGGCCAAATTTTGCCACAACTTGTGTCTATATGTTCGTGGTCCTTTGCTGCCCCTCAGGTGTTCCTGGTGGTGAGATCCTACACTCAGAGAAATAGCAAACAATTAATAGCATATGCGAATATTAGGAAAACATGCAATCCCCAAAGCCTCCGATCGGTTAATGTAAAAAGGAATTAAATGATGGTCAAAACATGTCATAATGGACCCAAATTTTTACAAAAGCATCAAGACATCATTAGGGACCCATTGCAAAAATAAAATTCAGGAAATCATGCATGGATTTCTAATCGCTCTGGGGTGGGACGATTAGGACTGTCATAAAATGTGCAAGAGTGACCTTGCAAATTTCCTACCCAGAGGCCTCCAAAAATCTTGTAAACTTTGGGTTAGGCTAAAAGAGGTATTTTGGGATGACCCAGAAGGTCATATTTGGTAGATTCTACCTAGATTTTCCTGTATCCGAAAGTGCTCCCTGTATGTTAGTAAACACATAAAATGATAAAAACATAGTCAAATCAAGTCAGAATGACATGAAACTTGAACAGCAACATAAGTACATGAAATATGAAAGAATGCAAAAATAATGGTAGAGAAATCATTTTCAGATTTCTAATCACTCCGGGGTGGGACGATTAGGACTGCAACAATGCGGGGGGCACCCGGGGGCAGGACGCCCACCATTTGGGGCTTAGTTTTGGCACCAATCCAAGTGGTATGGGTCCAAAAACTCCTAGGGGGTTGTGTTAGTGAATTTTGTGTGGGATTGTGGCTGATTTCTTGGGTTTTGGGTCGGGATTGTGTTCCTAGTGTTCACCCGATAACCTCTCTTCCAAAAGAGAAATTAGGGATGTAGGAAGCACAAAGGGGAATGGGGGTACAATTTGGTAGCACTCCATTGCTCCAAATGCTCTAGCTCTATTTTTTTTGGGGTGAGGAGGCTCACCCTTTTATAGACCTCAGGGGTCTCCTTTGAATGTGCATGCGAGGGCACCACTTGGCTCACCATGCATTTCTTGGGGGAGAGAAGATTCCTCCCTGATTTAGGGCCTCCATGATCAAGGCATGCTTGACTGAAGTCCCTCTCTTTGATTTGAAATAGTTCCTCGCAATTGCATGCTTTGAAGGCAAAGTTGAGTCGTGGATCTGGGATACCATTTTTCAAGGGTTGAATTTTTGCCAGTCAAACCTACTATTCACCCCACCTTGGAGCGATTGCTACTAATCATCTCGAGGTGGGGCGAATAGGATTCTAATCATCCCAGGGTGGGACGAATAGGGAGAAGAGTGCTTAAAAGGTGCTAAATTGACCTCTGACCTTTCAAAACTAATTTGGGAGTGGTTAGTACCACTGTTTAACCTTTGAAGGCTATCCTAGGGGGTATGTATGCCAATTCGGTTAGTTCTTGTAGTCACATAATGGTATTGGTGTTGTTTTGGTGTCTACAAATGCCCATTTTTGGGATGCGCTATGTGTGGCGCAATGTTGAGCAAAAATAGATGACCAAAGCAATTAATGATTAGGGTTTCTTAGTAACCTAACCAAATTTTGATGCCCCAAGTATGGAAAGGGCACGCATTCTTGAATCCTTGCTTCTAACAAGCTAAGGAGCTTAAGTCAAGTGTAACCTTTTTTGGTGAGGTGTACTTGATCTTGGAAATTGTTCAATCATGAATAGGCAAATGACACAACCTTTTTTCTGAGGAATCTTGTCTTCATGCTTCCAGAATGCCAAGTGTTTGTTCAGCTTGTGATTATTGCTTTTTGTTGCCCCAAGCAGGAGTGTGATTGTCTTTGTCAATGATTCTTTGAATGCATGTCCTTTCCTTGATTGGGTGTGTATTTGTTGATTTGGTGACTAAGTGTGACTACCCCCTCAAGAGACGAATCGATGAGGGAATGACCAAAAAATGAGAAAAGCGACGAGTTGCTTGAACCAATATGACATTTGTAAGGGTACTTTCAGTTGTTTTCCGTTGAATGCTGATCATTTTTCCAACAATCGGACCTATTTTTGGTGGGTTTTAACCCTTTTTTGTGATGTCGATTGGGGTAGAAATTATCAAAAAATTTCCTTCCTGTGGAGCGATCCGGCTATGCTAGCCTTTTTAGAAAGTAATATAGTGAATATTTGTGACCCCGATGGTGGTTTTGCGTGCCTTGAATGTCTGGTGTAAAGGCACCTTTGTTTGGTAGATTTATTGTTGTTTTTGGTGCATTCTTTAGATGCAATTTTTGTTGTTTTATTTCTTGCTCTGTAATCATCCCAGGGTGGGACGAATACCAATTTGGTAATCATCCCAGGGTGGTATGAGCACTAACTAGAGCATTCGTCCCAAGGTGGAATGATTACAGGCCTAACAGTCTATAAAAGGACCAAAACTAGGTTTTGGGCTCATTTGCAACAATTTTTTCTTGGCAATTTGGAGCAGTGAGGAGGAGGAGTGCGAGTTTGTGTAGCGGAGCACTGTCGAAATTTTGTGGACATCATGATTGCGAGAACCGGATATTTGAGTGGAGGAGCCGAGGCGAGACCAGTATGATGTTCCTTCCTTCTGCTTGTTATTTTTTTTTGCTTTATATGAAGTTAAAAACTTGCACATAATTGTTTTTATTTTGCGTTAATACTAAGGTTGAAACCCTAGTATTAATTTTTATATTTTATATTGTTTTTGTTTTATTTTGTTCACATTAAGGCTAAAACCCTAGGACGGTTTTTTTTTTTGTTTGATGTCATTTTTTTGTTCATACTAAGGTTGGAACCCTAGGATGAATGGTTTTTGTTTTGTGTTGTTTGTTCATACTAAGGTTTAAACCCTAGGATGATTTTTTTATTATTATGTTTTTTGTTCACACTAAGGTTGAAACCCTAGGATGAATTTATTTTTGTTTTGATTTCATTTTTTTTTTTTTTTTGGTTCATACTAAGGTTGAAACCCTAGGATGAATTTGTTTTTGTTATTTTTTTTGTTCACCTTAAGGTTAAAACCCTAGGATGATTTTTTGTTTTATTGTATAGTTATTTTTTGTTCACACTAAGGTTGAAACCCTAGGATGAATTTGTTTTTGTTTTGATTTTTTTGTTGTTGTACAGTTATTTTTTTTGTTCACACTAAGGTTGAAACCCTAGGATGAATTTGTTTTTGTTTTGATTTTTTTGTTGTTGTACAGTTATTTTAATGTCTGCGGTCATTGTTGTATAGTTTGTTTTGAATGTTTCTGTACTTTTGTTTTACTTTTGTTTGTCTATACTTTTGCTGTACTTTTATTATTTTGTATTTTTGTTTTTCTTCTGTATAGTTTTATTGTATTGTTTTTGTTGATATAAATTATGTACTTAATATCGTTTGATTTTTTTATTGTTTTTTAGGTTGTGAAGAGTCGGTACCACTAGTCGACTATTTTCTCTGATGCTCGGGCGGCCTTGGCGATGGAGATGATGCAGGGGTTCCAGAGCTATCGGATGTACAGGACGTCCTAGAGCAGTGGGTGTCAGAGCAGTAGGCTGTCCCAGAGGTGCCCATGCCACAGGCTATCTCAGGAGATGTGGAGGCTGGGTTTCGTGCTGAGATAGCAAGATTGGAGGATCTCTTGCGGAGACGATATGAGGAGCATAGAGATGTATTGCAAGAGAGGGATCTCCTACGGGCTTAGTTGGCATAGCGGGACAATGCATTGGTTGTGTACCATCGATGAGATGTGGAGTGGGGGTGGTATCGGGTGGAGTTAGAGACAGAGGTCATCCACCTCGGTGGGAAATTACCTGATCTCGATGGAGGTGGCTCGTCGTGCCGCACGAGAGGTAGATACTGAGTAGTCTGCATCCTCTCATCGTAGGTGGCTGGATGAGGGTAGCATTGGTGGGCATGGTGCGCGGGCTAGTAGCTACCCTGAGAGGTCTCATAGGACCCATACTACTGGGGGTAGTTCCAGTCGCACCGATCCTACGTGATCATGGTGGCCGACTCCCTAGGCTTTGGGGATTTTGAATTTTTGGTTTTTTGTGAGGTCAGAGGACCTTCTTATTGTATCCTGAGGGCATTTTGAGTCGATATATATACATGACTATTTTTGGTTTGATGATATGCTTGTCATGATTTATTGTTTCTTTTATGCACCTTTATTTATGTTGATGTATGCATATGCTATTATGACTGCGGATGATGTTAGCTATATGATATGGATGTATGCATATGGAATGGATGGAATGATTTGTTGGTTTATAGGTGATGGCACCATAGACTGTATAGGATTTACTGGCTTTCTACACTATGTGATTGCTTTATGGAACAACTATGCATTTGTGATTTTTGTTTTGTATTTTCTGATGGTGATGTGAGTAATGAAATGTACAACAATTGTTTTAAAATGTAGTTAAGGTTTTTCTGAGACTCAGATGCTTTAAGTAACTAATCAAGACTGTACATTATCTTACAAGACTTCCAAACAAGGTATGAATCAGACTTGAGTCTGACCAAGTTATTTCACATCCCTGTGTGTGCGATTGAGTTCGTTTATGTGGTATTCATAAGGATACCGCCAGTGCCAGGTAGGATGTCCACCAAACCTGTACTGAGGATCACCTAATTAGCTCCACTAATTCCTTTGTTGCATTTAGTAAGATTAATCCACGTCGTAATCTAAGATACCATAAGCTAGCTCATCCACATGCAAACATTGGTCTACACACACACAAAATGTGATAGACATATCGTCATGCGTTTAGGATACCGCCATTGCCAGGTAGGCTATCCACCAAACCCGTAATGAGGATCACCTAAATGGTTTTTCAAATGCTGAGAATTCCAGGGATTCAATCTTAGGCATCTTTCGGTTGCTCAATCTTGTTGGGATACTTGCTCTCATACATAGTGATGAAAATCACTATTTATTTTTCACTTTCTTTTTTTCTTGAGCAAGGGGTTTGAGTAGTGGTGATAACCACTGTTATTTTTTTATTGTTGCCTTTTGAGGATTTAGATTTTGAATTTTGATTTCAAAGTTGAGCTCGTGGGTTTTTGGCTTGTGAATGGCATTGATCCTTTTGGCCTTGGGGATGACTACCCATCCTGTTTAGGGATGTGTAGTACGAATCCTTACGAATTTGGGAATCAAAGGTGGTTGGGAATTTTTCTTTGGAATGGCATTGATATTTTAGGCCTTGGGGATGACTACCCATCCTTCTCAGGGGTGTGTAGTACGAATCCTTACGACTTTGGGGATCAAAGGTGTTTGGGATTTTTGATAGTGAACTTTTGGGATTTTGCTTCGTGAATGGCATTGATCCTTTTAGGCCTTGGGGATGACTACCCATCCTTCTTAGGGGCGTGTAGTACGAATCCTTACGACTTTGGGGACCAAAGGTGTTTGGAATTTTTGATAGTGGTGAAAACCACTATTTATTGTGGGGAATTGGATGGGGAAGAGCTTGTCCTTTTGTCAATTCTCAGCATTCTTGAACCATTCACACAGGGGGATGAGCAGGATAATGTTTCACCTATGGTACCCTAGACTGCTTTGTAGGTTTCATCTTGCGTTCACACAACTTGGGAATTTTTATGTGTTTTAAGCTTGTGTTGGGATGCTATGTAACAAGGCGTAATCCAAGTAAAACTCTACCTTGTAAAAATATGTCTGACTTTGTACAGCATTTGACTAGAAATCTAAAGACAGTTGAATGACGAAACCCTAAAGACATTAGAAGACAACTGACTATGATATGGCAAAAATGCGAAGGGCGTTATTCTTGATGGATATTTTTACAAAATGGACTAAATTTGGAAAATGATGGAATTGCCGAGTAATTACAGTCTATGGTGCTTTTGACATGTATGACCAACAAATATGCAATGTATGTATGCGATGCCTAATGCAACTTTTGTTTTCTTTTTGGTGTTTTGGTTTTTAAGAATATGCATGAGAGTGAGATGCAATTTTTTTTTTTTTGTTATTTTTGAATATTTGTTATGGTGGTTTAACCCGAATGGGTGCGGACCAAGTGATTCTTACGGATCCTTGGAGGTTTTGACCAAAGGGATTATAGATACCTTTGGGGCGTTTTGGGTGACCAAGAGATTGTGGGAACCCTTGGAGATTTTGGTTGGACCAAAGGGATTATGGATACCTTTGGGGCATTTTGGGTGACCAAGCGATTGCGGGAATCCTTGGGGATTTTGGTTTGACCAAAGGGATTATGGATACCTTTGGGGCATTCTTGGTGACCAAGCGATTGCGAGAATCCTTGGAGCCTTTGGTTTGACCAAAGGGATTATGGATACCTTTGGGGCATTTTTGGTGACCAAGCGATTGCGGGAATCCTTGGGGCTTTTGGTTTGACCAAAGGGATTATGGATACCTTTGGGGCATTTTTGGTGACCAAGCGATTGCGGGAATCCTTGGGGCTTTTGTTTTGACCAAAGGGATTATGGATACCTTTGGGGCATTTTTGGTTGACCAAGCGATTGAGGGAATCCTTGGGGCTTTTGGTTTGACCAAAGGGATTATGGATACCTTTGGGGAGTTTTGGGTTTGACCAAGCGATTACGAGAACCCTTGGGGATTTTGGTTTGACCAAAGGGATTATGGATACCTTTGGGGCATTTTTGGTGACCAAGCGATTACGGGAATCCTTGGGGCTTTTGGTTTGACCAAAGGGATTATGGATACCTTTGGGGCATTTTGGGTGACCAAGCGATTGCGGGAATCCTTGGGGCTTTTGGTTGGACCAAAGGGATTATGGATACCTTTGGGGCATTTTTGGTGACCAAGCGATTGCGGGAATCCTTGGGGCTTTTGGTTTGACCAAAGGGATTATGGATTCCTTTGGGGCATTTTTGGTGACCAAGTGATTGCAAGAATCCTTGGGGCTTTTGGTGTGGGCTATGGCTTCTCTAAATGTTGAATGGCCTCAAATGACTGATGTTTAAGGGTTCTAGTTCCTTGATTCCTTCCAGAGAGGTGAGCCGGTATGTTCCAGGTCCTATTTTACTATCGATTACATAAGGACCTAACCAATTTGCCATGAATTTGTCCCTTAAATGGGGTGGCAAGTTAGAATTTTTGTGGTTCTCTTTTAAGACCAGGTCACCAACCTGAAAGTCCCTCAGGTGAACTTTCATGTTGTATGCTTTCTTAAGTCGCTCTTGATAGATACATAAATGCTCGAGAGCATTGATGCATCGTTCATCGAGTAATGTAAGTTGGTCTAACCGGGCCTACCATGTAGTGTCATCATCGATGAACTCTTGCATTGATATGCATAGGGAGGGTATTTCCAACTCGAGAGGCATGACTACCTCGAAGCCATACACCAACAAAAATGGAGTTGCCCTAGTGGGCGTTCAAATGCTAGTGCGATAATCCCATAGTGCAAGTGGTATTTGGATGTGCCAATCCTTATGATTATCTGCGACCATATTTTTAAGGATGGCAACTAGCATTTTGTTTGACGCCTCTGCTTGCCCATTTGCCTACGGATAATAGGGTGTCAAAAAAATGTGCTAAATTTTGTACTTTGTTGTCAAAGCACGCACATATTTGTTCTTAAATGACGTCCCATTATCCGAGATGATCTTGGATGGAATACCAAAATGACATATGATGTTATGTAAAATGAACTCCATAATGCGGGGTCCAGTCATAGAGGTAAGCGAAATTGCTTCCACCCACTTAGTGAAGTACTTTGTGGCCGTTATGATAAATGTGTGACGACCTAACGATGCAAGGGAGATCTTTTCGATGAGATCTAAGCCCCACTGCAAAAATGGCCAAGCCGATTGGATCGGTTGCAAGGCCTGAGAAGGTACGTGTGTCAAGTTAGCATGGTGTTGACACTTCACGCACTTCCGCACATATGCGCAACAATCTCGCTCTAAATATGGCCAATAATAGCCCATGCGAAGAATGCGCTTGGCGATGGCCATACCGCTGAAGTGGCCATCGCACGTACCATCGTGCACTTGGGTGATCGCCCAAGTGGACTCTTGCTGGTCCAAGCAATGGAGGAGGATCCCTTCGTAGCTCCGATGGTACAAAATGTCTCCTAGCAAGACATGTTTTGCCACTTTCTATTTGAATGATCTTTTCACGGTGTGCGTCAATCCAAGTGGGAGGCTACCTAACTTGAGATAGTCTCTTATGGGTGTGTACCAATCCTACTAATCAGACACCTCGATGGTATGAACGGCCAATCCCTCTTGAATTTCATCCCTAGCAAAAGCTGAGCGGGAAAGAACTTGTAGAAATAGCATTGTGTTGCTATTAAGAGGGGTTGGGGAGAACAAAGACCCCTAGTTGGCATGATTTAGACTATCATGGATTCGAGAGAACCTATCCTGAGATGGTTCAATCTGGATCAGGTGGATTCTTGGCATTATGTCAGAGCTTGCACGCTCCATCGTGGATTGCGATAATGTTTTGACTTGAATGGTTGTCATTTCACCAGAAGGGTCTTGCGGGATTAGTGACCCCAAGGAGGCCATAGTATTCACAAAATGATTCGATGATCGAGGGAGTGCCTCGATGTCGTACCATTCAAGATTTTCTAGGAATTTATCCACAAGGGCTTTGTAGGCCTACAAAATTGGGCATTTGCATTGGAATACCCCTTTCACTTGGTTGACAATTAATAGCAAATCACCAAAGATATTCAAGCATTTGATGTTCATGGTGATGGTTTTCTGAAGACCTATGAGCAAGGCTTCGTATTCAACATTGTTATTGGTGCATGGGAAATCAAGTTTAAATGATAAAGGCATTGGAGCCCCTTGCGGTGTGAAAAACATGATTCCCGTGCCACCCCCTTGCTCACATTTAGAACCATCAAAAAATAAGGTTATGTCGGCTTGTGACTCAAGCTCATCAAAATCTAGCGATTCTGAGACATGGAAGACCCCATCATCGGGTAGCTCTATGGTCAGAGGTTGATCGTCTTCGAGAGGAGCCTCTGCTAGTTGATCGGCGATGACTTGACCTTTGATGGACTTTTGTCCAATGAATTTGATGTCAAACTCCATCAACAACATGATCCATTTTGTCGTGCGACTACTGTGATAAGTACGACTCATCATGTACCGTAATGGATTCTCCTTAGACACAACATACGTCATATTTCTCAGCATGTAATGGCATAGCTTTTTGGTGGCAAATACCATCGCCAAGCATAGCTTCTCAACGTATGCATAGTTAAGTTCATAACTGACTAGGGTGCGGCTAAGATAATAATTAGCTTGTTCTTTATGTAATTCATTTTTTTGGGCTAGCATGGCGCCCAATGCCACCTCAGTAGCTGAGATGTATAAGTAGAATGACACTCCTGGTCTAGGTGGTGCCAATACTGGCGGTGAAGCCAAGTATTGTTTGATGTCATCGAAGGCTAATTGGCACTCGTCATCCCAATGAAATGCTACCCCCTTGTGTAATAATTTATTCATGGGTCGGCACTTGTCAGATAACTACGCTATGAAGCGCTTGATCGATGCGACCTTACCCTACAAGCTTTTGAGCTGCCTGATGGTGGTTGGGGGAAGCATTTCAAGGATTGCCTTGACTTTATTTGGATCTACCTCGATGCCTTGTTTTGAGACTATGAAACCCAAGAGTTTTCTAGATGTGACGCCAAATACGCACTTCTTGGGGTTTAGCCCGACCTTGTGTTCGATGAGGCGATCAAGGATCTTGCATAAGTCATCGAGATGATTTTGGCGCAAAAGAGATTTGGCCAACAAATCATCCATATAATCTTCCAAAGTTTTATGCATGTGATCATGGAAGATGTATGTCATAGCACGTTGGTAAGTGGCACCAGCATTTTTAAGGCCAAAGGGCATGACCTTATAACAAAATGTCCCCCAAGGCGTCGTGAATGTCATTTTTAGTTGATCATCGGGATTGATACGAATCTGGTTGTATCCCGAGAAACCATCCATGAGGGAAAGCATTTCGTGGCCTACTGTAGGGTCTACCAATGCATCGATGCTAGGCAAGGGGAAATCGTCCTTGGGACTCGCTTTATTTAGATCTCAAAAATTGGTGCATATGCAAATCCTCCCATTAGGATTTTTGATGGGTACCATGTTGGACAGCCATGGTGGGTAATCCATGCAGATGACAAATTGTGCATCCAATAGCTTTTGTAGCTCGTCTTTGACCATTAAGGCCATTGTTGGGTGCATCTTACGTAGCTTTTTCTTTACTAGATTGACTGTCGGATCAAGTGTTAGATTATGCATGACTAGCTATGGGTCTAGCCCCGGCATGTCTTTGTAGGACCATGCAAAAACCTCCTTCTTCTCTTTTAGAAGGGCAATGTAATCGACTTGCTCTTCGGGGGATAGACTTACCCCCAACTTGATGATTTGCAGATTCATTGGATCAGAACCGATGTCTACGTCAATCGTCTCTTCGACTAACATGTGGGATCCGTCCTCCAACTGGTGTGGAGTTGGGATCAGGTGGATATCATTCACCAAATTTAGATCTGCGTTGGGAACGTCGGGTTCCTCTTCAGCATGGAAGATATCCTGAGTCTGTCCTAGGGTGAAATGAAACATCTCACCGCAAGGCCAATACTCTGATGGGGATGGTGGTGAGTCAGTGCGATCCCAGTCTATGGCATCTAGGTCTAGATACAATGGTTGTGTTGGATCGACTGGATTGTGGATGGGGGTAGTTAAATCAATGGATATCATGTTGATGGAATGAATTTGGTCTCCATTACCATGTGGGTGTTGATTCAAACATTCTTGGTTATCCTCGTGCCTCGGATCTGGCTCTGTGGGTACTGGCACAAAAGGATCGACCCTATGTGTGGATAGAAGGATAGGGTCTACCCTTGGCACTAGTGGCCCTATAGGGTCTCTAGGTGGGAGGTGCTCTCTGTATGCCCAAAGTGGTGGATGAAGCACTTGGTTTAACTGTGCTTGGTTTAAATGCCACCTATGCCTTGGTCCCATATTCAGATGCTCAAACATACCATCGATGTCTATGGGGTATTCTTGTTGTCTCATATGGTTGAGATATGCCATCTCAGTCTCATCTTCATAGTCGCTATCGGAGATCCATAGGCCTTCATTTGCTTCAACAACTATGTGCCCCTATGGCTGGTATAGCCTCCCACTAGGCGTTTCTTGATCACTTGGCCTTATGGTCGGCATGGGAGGCTCGTTTTGTTTGAGCATGTTGATTTAGACCCTTCTGGGTTGTGCTACTATCTATGGGAGGGTTGGATTCTCTAGAGGTGGCAATTGCCCGATTGGAACATTAAAGGGGAACATTACCACGAAGTCCTCCTGATAATCATCGATGGGCGTCACCTACGAGTGATTGCTATCAGACTCAAATGGGTCCCAAGGTGCGACCTCATAATCCGACTCATCTTTTGAAGAGCTCTCTTGATTTTCTTCATATCTTTCTTGGAAGTTACCTCTTGAACTTTCCCCTTTCTCGATCAAAGGGGAGGGGCTATTGAGATCAACAAGGTTTGTTGTTACCAATGGGAAATAATTCCCCAATGTGTATGTAGTGTTGGGATTGGCATATGGATCTTGTGCCAACCCATCCCTATTGCCTAGACCTAAGCCTTGCATGGTTTCTACCAAGATGTCGAGGGGCAAAGGGTGGTTGAACCCTACTCCTGATTTATCATATGGCATCTAGTATCTTGGATGACAAAGAGTGCGCATTCCTTGTTCGTATCTGCCCAACCCATATCCATGCCAATTACATTGGTCTAGGTATTTCAAGGCAAAGTCTGGGTTGGACAGATAATCAAAATTCTTAGC
Organism: Wollemia nobilis; assembly: GCA_028583015.1. Taxonomy (NCBI): domain Eukaryota; kingdom Viridiplantae; phylum Streptophyta; class Pinopsida; order Araucariales; family Araucariaceae; genus Wollemia; species Wollemia nobilis. Next base: position 719,547 of record JAQPPZ010000383.1, on the reverse strand, counting down.
AAATGGCTCTTCGTCCTCTTCCTCTTGTAGGTAGGGTTCCAGGCCATTCTCGAGGCCCCCATATACAAAGTTGGTCTGATTTGGTGGGTAGCCTAAAGGGACGATAGTGCCGATGGGGAGGCGAGGTCTCCCCATGTCTTGCATGGATTCGAGTGTGGGTGTTGCCACAATGTTCTGCACTAGGTACTCTCCTAGGCCCGTATTGGCCATTTCAATGGTAATCGTCGATGGTTGAGGGGGAGGGAATGGGAGTTCTCCCTAAGTCCACTCCATGTTGGGTGAATCAGGTGTCTCGAATTCCATTCAGCTGGGCACCTCCTCGGTAGAGATGGTTGAGACTAATGGTGGTGCCTCCTCTAGGGGCTTCTTCCCATTGTCCTTTGGTGTGGCCACCATAGGTGGCATTGTTGGTGAAGGGACAGACGACGAAGATGGGCCAGGTTGGTTACTTGAGGGGCTCAACAGCGAGGATGTAGGAAGAATCGGGCCCTAAGTGGATGGATTCAATTGGAAGTCCAAATGTGTCGATGGAAGGGTCGATTATGGCATCAGCTACACCGCATTGCAAAACTTAAAGGGCTCTAAGTCTGCTGGGACTACATGTACTTGCCCTTCGTATGTATATTTGAGGCATTGATGGGCTATCGAAGGGACACACTTCATGTCCCTGATCCAAGGCCGACCTAGCAAGATATTGTAGGCCATCTCACCCTCAAGGATGTGACACAACGTAGGAATGGTCTTTTGTCCTACTTGGATAGGCAGGACAATTGTGCCAACCATCGAGCATAACGCATCGTTGAATTCTTGAAGAGTGTAGGTGGACGCCACAATGTGGGATGCTGGCAGCTTAAGATGTTTTAATGTCGTTGTCGTGATTATGTTGTTGGATGAGCCAGTGTCCACCAACACCCTCTTGAATGGAATCCCGTTGACTCGCATGCGATGACGTGTAGGGGTGGATCCACCATATCACCAGTCACCAATTTCAATTCATCTTCCCTGAAGGTTATAACTGGTTCTGTGCATCATCTCACATGTCCCACAAATTTGTTGAAAGAATTGGGTTCATGGGGCTATAGCTCAATGGCTTTGAGTATCTCCATTAGAGCCTCCCAATGGGGCGGTGATTGTTGGATGAGCTCATAAATGGAGAGCCTAGTTGACGTGGTCCTTAAACTTTGAGTAAGCTTAGTCTGAATCATGGCCACTGGTCTAGGTAGAGGAGGTTGCATAGGGCATTGTGGGGGTTGTGACATTGATGGAACATCTCCCATAGCTACAGCGGGTGCAGCCGTGTTTGGGTATCTTTTGTTCCATGTTACGATGCTTATCATCCCCACATACCCTTGCATGGGGTAGTTTTGTGTTACCTCATTTACTTTTAAAGTCTTTTCCTGCGCATCATGGGCATGCAAGGGGTCTTTGAATACTTCCATCTATTGGTTGCTCAGCACTACGGGATTATCCACCGTGAGTGTTTTGTTGTCGATCAAGTCTTGTACCAAGTTTTTGAATTTCCAACAACTAAAGATGTCATGTCCTTTCTATCGGTGGAATCTACAATATAAATCTTCCCTATAGCCTTTGGGTTTTGGTGCGTTAGGGTCTATGGGTTGAATTTTTGGCAAGTTTATCAGGTTTTCGGCAAACAAATGGTCAAACAAGGAGTCTCTAGACTCCGTGAATTGTGTGAATTGTCGCTTAGGGTGACGCTATTGATTTTGCTCTTGTTTGTGGTTTTCTTTTTCATAGTTAGCAAGAGGAACTACCTAATAATTAGCCTTTGGGGGTTGTGTCATTTGTGCAGGTGGTGATACAGTTATGGCAACCTGATTGACCACGGCAGGTTTCGGTTACGTGGGCCCAGTTTTGGCATTTTTGGTCCATTCTTTCTTGCGTGGCTTGGCAATCTCGTCGTCTTGAATTTTGATCTCCTCAATTCTCCTAGCTTACACCAGGGCTTCTTCTAGGGTGGCATATTGTTGCAGCTGCAATAGCATGGAGATCGACCTTATGCAACTCTTTGAAAACATCTGAGTCATGTCGGCCATGGGAGGGAGGTAAGGTAGCTTTGAAAGCAATGTCCTCCATCGATTCCCATAAGCGGCTATGGTCTCATCATCATACTTCTTAAGGCCATCTAGGTCACTTAAGGATTCCTTCTTCTTGGTGTTGAAGGCAAAACGTTCAAGGAATACATCCACTAGCTGGTCTAGATTGTTGATGCTATGCTTCGACAACTGGGTAAACCAATCCAAGGTAGGGCCTACAAACGTGGTTATAAACATTCTCAAAAGCAATGCATCATTGTCCTGAATGCCAAAGCATTGACTCAAGAATCTTGTTACATGCTCTTGGGCATCCTCATCCCCTCTAAAAATTACCAACTGAGGCATTTTGAAGTGGTCGGGGTATGGGGGTGCCGAAATTGAAGGATGCACAGGGTGACTATGGAGTTGGCGTAAGGTGGGATTTTGGGGCCCCGAAGTCTTAGTCTCCATAGACTCTAAGCGCTCTAGCAGTGCTTTGTATGCATCAGAGGATTTGATTTCCTCTTCTTTGGTTTTTTCCCATTGTGAATTGCGAGGAACTTGAGGCCTATGGAGGGGTAGTCGGGTAGCACCCCCTACCTTGGTAGGGTGTTTTAGCCCACTCTTCTTCTCGCTCAAATTCCTCATAGGCTTCTTGAGGAGTTTTTGGGCATGACCTACAAACATGGATGGGTGCCCAAGGAAGGCGCCCATCATTGGTTCTAGGGGTGGCCTCCCGCTCAGGTCTCGGAGGTCTTGGAGGCAACACTTGATAAGGTCATGGAGACCTGTCTCGCACTAAGGGGTTGTGCCTCTCATAAATTTCTTTCCTATGTGTGTGAGGGGTTGGAATCCTCTCATGCATAGTGTTCTGGAGCAACTCATCTATCTAGTGCTGAATGCGCTCTTTGTTAAGATGATACAGTTGCTCTAACTACTGTTGATCTTGCCTAAGTTGTGTGATTTGCGCTTGGCGGGCGGTATGTTTGGCAAATGCCAAGTCGATTTGTTCTGCCATCCTAGGTCTAGGAGGCCTAGATGCCTCCCCTACATATCTATCTCGGTCATGGTGATCCGAGATCTCTATGGGTCACTTTCCTCTGTCAAGGTTAGCAGCATTCACTTGAGGCTCTAGCCTCAATAGGTGATCTTGATAATTAGTTGGTGCGGAGGCGCATTTCTCCCACGCTGTGTATTGATCTTGAGGAATATACTAGTTTTCCTCATGCTCCCTCTCGTACATGTGAAAGGGACGGGCGAAGTTGGCTCGCCTAGTCTGAAGAGCCTTGTGCTCTAGATTTGGCCTATTAGTTCTAACAGTAATGAGGGGTGGAGGAGGGATGATATAATCATGTGGTCCCTCCTTATGAACCCTATGCTGCTCTAGCGCTTCATCACATAGTGGCCACTCATAATGAGTGTCTAAGGGGGCCTTCCCATGTGTGTACTCCTCCTGAGAGGGTCTATGTTGAATGGGAGTGCCCCTCAAAGGGGTGCCTCTATAGTCCTTTTCTGTAGTGGCATAGTGTGGACCACGTTGTGGGTCAAGCTTCCAAGGTGGTATAACCAAGTCCTTGGGGCTATAATGGAGGCGACTTGTGCCTCCTTGTACACTTTTTGCAACTTTTTCCTATGATTGGGCTTGGCTACGGGTATACACCATGGTGGTGGTCTTTCTAGGAAGATATGTGTATTTTTATCTCCTTTACAAATTTTTATGCTATACCAAACAAAGGGGGACCACACAAGCAAAGAAATGATTATCTCATTTACAGATTAAATGTGTGTCCTAGATCTGGTCTAATGTGTTTGATTTTTGTTGTGTGAATATCGTAAAGGAAACTTTGTTATGCATGCAAAATGAGGGCTCTTGTATCTCCAAAATGGTCGCCCCTTCAATATACCATTGCCAGGCCGTTATACCGAACCTCTCAATATACCCGCCCTTACGTGAGGGAAACTATTGGTACGTGAGAGCAGAATAGTACGTGGAACATAGGCGGTATAGAAGGGGGATCGCTCTATTTTTGACACCTACCATAGAAGACTTATCCTCATGCATAGGGAATCACCCCCATTACACTTGGTCACAATGATTTATTAGCAACATTGGGTAATGTATGCAAAATCAAGCCAAGGTGGTGATGAAATCCACCGTTGGTCTTGATCAAGTGTTGGGGTATTAAGACCAACTTCTTGATGTTAATTTTATTAGGTGGTGTGTGTGTGGTTCCTTTTAATCATGTAAAGAAAGAAAACATACAGAAAAAGATGATTTTCACTAATGCAATGCTTTAAAGTACGTTTTATCTTTCAAAAACAATTAGCAGCAAGAAGGAAACCACAAAACCTACCTAGAACTAAAACCTATGATGAGGACTTGCCATTGGTGCAAGTATCATGCAGGCAAACCAGAAAAGAATGCATTCCTAATCAAGTCCCTTCCATTTAAGTTACTCTATGTTTTTATTTTCTTTTTCTTATTGCAAGAAGGGAAACAAACTACTTAGCTTTTCTATGCAAGCAAAGAAAATAGAAAATTGCAGAAACAAAAAATAGAAAACATAGAGGATGTTCAAAAAACCTACCTCTTCTCTGTTCAAAACCAGATGCCTCTGAGTTTCTGCTCAAAAAATTTACAGAGCTCTAATCTTCTCGGGGTGGGATGAATAGTAGGTCTGCATTCGTCATAGGGTGGGGCGAATACATATTCATCTCGGGGTGGGACGAATAGCAGGTCTGTATTCATCACAGAGTGGCACGAGTAGCAGTCCAGTGCCCGAAGGATTAATACCTGCAAGGAAAACCACAAAAACTTGGATCAGAGACCTGATATTAATAGCAGGGGATAGGGTCCCACCGTGATCACCACTGAAATCCGAATGCGGAGTGACGATGTACCAAATTATTGATGCAAACGAAACAGATATGAGGTGCAGATGCTAAGTCCTACGAATGCGATGAACAAATGCCTATAGGAAATAAAGCATAAATGAGATGAGATGTAAGAAAAACAAATTAGGGCCTCTTTTATTAATGTTTCTTTCAATCCGGTTACAATGCGTCCCCCCTCTAGGGCTCAGAACATTTGATACAATTCGTTACATCAACGAATGGTACGCTTCCAATGTCTTTCGCATGCCCACATTTGAAATGGGTAGGCCAAACGTTGTCGCCGCTTGCATTCATATGTTCGTGGTTCTTTGCTACCCCTCCGGTGTTCTTGGTGGTGAGATCCTATGCTCAGATAAATAGCAAACAGTTAATAGCATATGCGGATATTAGGAAAACATGCAATCCCCAAAGCCTTTGGTCGATTAATGTAAAAAGGAATTAAATGATGGTCAAAACATGTCATAATGGACCCAAATTTTTATAGAAGCATCAAGACATCATCAGGGACCCATTGCAAAAATAATAGTCAAGAAATCATGCATGGATTTCTAATCGCTCCGGGGTGGGATGATTAGGACTATCACAAAACGTGCAAGAGCGACCTTGCAAATGTCCTGCCTAGAGGCCTCAAAAACTCCTGCAAACTTGGGGTTAGGCTAAAAGGGGAATTTTGGGACGACCCAGAAGGTCATATTTGGCAGATTCTGCCCAGATTGTCTTGTATCTGAAAGCACTCCCTGTATGTTAGTAAACGCATAAAATGATAAAAACACAGTCAAATCAAGTCAAAATGACATGAAACTTGAAAAACAACATAAGTACATGAAATATGATAGAATGCAAAAATAATAGTAGAGAAATCCTTTGCATATTTCTAATCACTCCGGGGTGGGACGATTAGGATTGCAGTAGTGCGGGGGCGCCGGGGGCAGGACGCCCACCGTTTGGGGCTTATTTTTGGCACCAATCCAAGTGGGATGGGTCCAAAACCTCCTAGGGGGTTGTGTTAGTGAATTTGGTGTGGGATTGTGGCTGATTTCTTGGGTTTTGGTTTGGAATTGCGTTCCTAGTGTTCACCCGATAACCTCTCTTCCAAAAGAGAAATTAGGGATGTAGGAAGCACAAAGGGGAATGGGGGTACAATTTTGCAGCACTCCATTGCTCCAAATTCTCTAGCCCTATTTTTTTTTTTTGTGAGGAGGCTCACAATTTTATAGACCTCAGGGGTCTCCTTTGAATGCGCATGCGAGGGCACCACTTGGCTCACCATGCCTTTCTTGGGGGAGAGAAGATTCCTCCCTGATTTAGGGCCTCCATGATCAAGGCATGCTTGACTGAAGTCCCTCTCTTTGATTTGAAACTATTCCTCGCAATTGCATGCCTTGAAGGCAAAGTTGAGTGGCAGATCTAGGATGCCATTTGTCAAGGCTTGACTTTTTGCCAATCAAACCTGCTATTCACCCCACCCTGGAGCGATTGTTGCTAATCATCTCAGGGTGGGGCGAATAGGATTCTAATCATCCTAGGGTGGGACAAATAGGGAGCAGAGTGCTTAAAAGGTGCCAAATTGACCTCTGACCCTCCAAAACTGATTTGGGAGTGGTTAGGACCACTGTTTAACCTTTGGAGGCTGCCTTAGGGGGTATGTATGCCAATTCGGTTAGTGCTTGTAGTCACATAATCGGATTGGTGCTATTTTGGTGTGTACAAAATCAATCAATCAAATATTCTCTCAAGTCTTCTCAAATACTTACCTCAAATCTATCCACAAGTTCTCTCAAGAACTTTATCAATCTTAATTATTCACCAAGACATGCCTAAAATTTGCTTAACAAGTCCTCCTTAGAACTTTTCCAATATACTAAAGAAGTCTTCACCAATACTTACCTCAAATATTCTCAACAAGTCCTCTTAAGAACTTGCTCTATCTGCTCAACAAGTCTTCACAAATACTTGTCTCAAAACTATCTATAATTCCTCACCAAGACTTACCTCTAATCTGCTTGTAAGCTTCCACAAAAGCTCACACAAATTTGTCCTTAAACTTTCATAAAATCTCACACAAATTTGTCCTTAATTCCCCTCTAGGACTTAATCAAATCTACTCACAATATTTCACAAAATATTTCTTAACTCTGTCCTTAAGTCCGCTCGAGGACTTACTCAAATTAGTCTACTATATTTCACAAAAGATTATTCAAATCAATTGCACAACTTGCATACACAACTCAAATTAATCCTTTCATAAAACCTCTTCAATCATACAAACAAGTTTCACTAAGAATCTTATTTAACCATAGAAACATATAGAGAATGGTAAGAGACTCAATATGTTTCACACTCACAAATCACTCTATCAATTTCAAAATCACTTTCAAATCAATTTAGAAATAAGGTATAATTTATTTCACAAAAACTTGAACTATCATTCCAATGCTCTCAATAAATAATGCTCAACCAACTTCACTCAACCAATCATTCAATGAAACACAACTTGCTTTCAAACCCTAACCAAGTGTTTCACTATTCTTCCAACAACTCACACTATGGAACTCAAACCTTGACTCAATATTATTTCAAATTCACATAATAATGATACTCATGTTCTTTCACAAATCCTAGCTCAAGATTGTTCTCAACTTCACATAACAATAATACTCATGATCTTTCACAAATTCTAGTTCAAGATGGTTCTCAATCTCACATAACAATGATACTCATGATATTTCACAAACCCTAGCTCAAGATAGTTCCCAATATTCACTTAACAATGATACTCATGGTCTTTCAACATCCACAATTCATGCACATGAAAACTCACTCAAACATTTCCAACAATGCTTATCAAACAATCCTTTTCACTCCAAATTTGTATTTCACAACATTCAATCCAAAAATATTTCACTCACAAGGAAGATGTGCCCATACCTTTTGTTTTGATAGATATATGTCTTCAAAACTTGTCTCAATCACAATCAAATCCTCTTTGCCACTTTCAAGGTTAGATAGTAACAACCTATCTCAAAATCTCCACAAATATTCTCCTAAAAAATTAATTCACAATTACAAATATTAACAAGTCTCAAGTCCACTTTATTATCTCCAAAATTCTCAAAATATCACTCAACATATAAAAACAAATTTCCTTTATTAGATCCAAATTAGTCAAGGCATAGAAGACCAAGTTCCTTTATAAACACCTTATAAACTCCCAAAAATAATTTTCAACCTATAAAAACTAATCCCTTGTTTAATGCTTATTACTCCAATATCTATTTATTTTTTCTAAGCACAAAATAATATAAAATATCCAAATGCCCTTATGAATCCCTATATTTCACCAAGGTGCTATCTAAATATCACATGGACTTAATACCATAATCGCTTCCCAAACATTGGCACAATTTAAAACGTAAATAAAAATTATAATGTGCTTACCTTATACACCTTGGCCGACATTGCAAAAACAATAGCACACGCGTTGGCTACACTTCAAACCCATGACCAACTACCGCCACGGTGCTCTAGCCAAAGGCTAGATAGGCATTGGACCACACACCTACACATGACCTAAACAAGCATGCTCCCTCTTATTGCCTCCATAGATTTTGGCAAATGAAAACAAAACCTCCTGCCTTATCAAAACAATCACGTGGGGATTTAAAACTCCAACATTTGCCCTGCGAATGACTTAACACACCCTTGTCCATTGATTGTACTATCTAGCGCTTATGAAATACTTTTGTTGTGCCACATGCATTTATCCAAATGCCTACCCTCCAAATCTTTAAAAATGTGAAAACCTCTTCTTACTCACAACAATGCAGCGCACGATGTTAGCATAACCTTTTTTATTCGAATGCATGGATAGGAAAATTAAAATATTAATTTCCCTTTAAATACACCTTGTCCTTTTTTCTTTAATGTCGGATCAAAGTCAACTTAGAAATTTGAATTATAAATTGAATTTTTAACATTTAATTTTGGTACCCAAAGTTATTTAAATTAAATCCTTTACAACTGCTCATTGGGAATTTTGAAGGATAAATTATTTTTAATAATTCCTTGGACCTCTTTTTCTTCACCTCATCATTTTTCCTGGAATATTATAATATTATTATTTTATTTTAAAGTTGCTTCTCCTTCCTTGGGTCTTCATACTTTTAGGCCTCTTTAGGCATATAATATTAAAAATAAATATTATATCATATTCATTTTAAAACCTTCCTTGCCTTTTGGAAAAACCACCTGATGACATTAATGATGACAAAACTGAAACAACAATCTCTTGACATCAATGACAACAAAACTTGCTCAAATTTACAACAATCTCCCCCTTTGTCATTTATGGCAACCCTTTTGCCTTTAGCCATTTATTTTACCTTTTTCAATTCTGCTTCGCCTAATAAACTGCTCCCCCTGACTGAATGCTTTCCCCTAACTCAAATATATCCCCCTTTGACATCAATGGCAAAGGGCCACCTTTGGGGCTTGGAGCTAAATATTCTTAGCTTAGCCCGTCCCCCACATCCTCTCTTTAAGGTGGTTAATTTTGGTGTGGGAGTATCTCTACTCCTAGCATACATCGATCTTTACCTTTTTCCACCTTCCTCAACTGATCCTTTTTATTTCTCTGAATGTTCCTGTTCTTTCTTATCTCTAGAAATTTTGCTCTACACCACTTAGCCACATGCCCAATATTATTGCATTTATAACACTTAATTTTATGGTTACGTGAAGATGCAAATATCTTGAAGTTCCTCCTGGTGAAGCCATATCCATTCCTATCATGAACCCTACAATTTACTACCTTATGACCAAAATAATTACAAGAGTAGCAATACCCTTGAAAGAGATGCCCATTTCTAAAATTTCCATATCCTTGTCTTTTATGTGTCCTGCACTGCATAGCCTTGTGACCAAACTTATGATATGAGAAGCAATGTCCATTGAATAAACCTTGCCTTAACCCCATTGGTCTCTTAGTCTCTTCTTCCCTATGTTGTTTTTTGTTCCATCTGTTCTTTATTTGTGCATTGTTCCTTTCCTTGTTGAACTTTCTATTGTCCAAATTATCCTAAGAAGTATCACTCTCTCTTACACTCTCTTATTCTAAATCTTCTTCTTCTTTGGATCTTGAGATTGACTCCTCTCCTTGTTCTCTTTGTTCATGTTCAAAACCAAGTCCTGTCTTGTTTGATGAAGATATTTGTACACTGATAATCTTATCCAAGGTCTTTGAGCTTCTCCCAAACCTGTGTAGTTTATTTTTAGACTCTTTTAATTCCTTCCTTAGTGAATTTACCTCATGCTCTAATATTTCACATTCCAAAACCTTTGCCTCCAACCTCTCTTTAAATATTCTTGTATTAGCTATTGAGTTAGATATTCTATAATATTTCCTTTCTCTTCATCACATTCTTGAAATTGAATTTTGATTTTTGATTTTTTCTTTATTACCTTCATTAATTCCTTAAGAACATAAATAAGCTCACCCTCAAGATCAAATTCTCCTTCCTCTGATTCTGCCTCTATTCCTTTGCCTTTGAGATCTTCTTCATTCCTTTATGATTCATATTAAATAGGAGCACTTCCTTATTCTTCTATTTCCAAGAGAGTACTTTATTATTTTTGACCTTCAAGAGCATCTTCATATTCATCTTCAATAAAACTAAACCCATTCCTTGTGCAATGATATTCAACATGACCAAAGTTACCACACCTAAAACACTTGAGAATTATTGGTGTCATGTTTCTATAATCTTATTTTTCTATTGTCAAAAATAGAATTTCTTCTTATTAATTATCTAAGGACCTTCCATAACTATCACTTGAACTCTTAAATACCTTATCATATACCTTTGGAAAAACTTCTTTCCTTGCTTGCCTTGTCCATCCCTATTTTTTTTTATACCTGTATTTACCTGTTTCCCTATTCTTGTGATCTTATTTTTCTTCATCATTGCTACTTCCATACTTTGGACCATCATATGCATAGTGACTATATTTACCACAATTGAAACACCTAACTATTTTTCTACCTTTATACTTTCTTGTGTCCTTGTTCCTTCTACCATAGTTTGCTTCTTCATCACTGGATAACTCATTACTTGAATTTGACTTCTTACCCTTTTTCTTCTATGTAACTTTGAAGGTTGCTTCTTTCTGGGGGATAGGCTCCTCTTTTATTCTCATCTCAAAAGTTGTTATAATTCCATATAATGCATCCCTTGTCAAATTTTCAATATCTTTTGACTCTTCTATGGCTAAAATATTTTCACTATACCTCTTAGGGAGTGACCTTAAAATATTTTGACAAACATTTGTTTCTTCAACTTTAAACCCAAGTCCTTGCATGGAGTTAACAATATCATCCACATGAATTAAGTATGAAGCAATGTCTTCATCATCCTTCATATTTAGATCTTCAAATATTTTCTTATGATTTTGCAATTTTACCATATTGACCTTTTTATCTCCCTCATATATATTTTTTAGATTTTCCTAAATCTCTTTTGCTGATGTGCAATGCATAAATTTTACAAACTCTATTTCACGCAAACCATTAAAGATTCCATTCTTTGTCTTTGAATTATTCAGTTGTAGGAGCTTATCATATTTATTTGTAGGTGGAGTAGCTGGCGATGAGTACCCATCCTCAACTACTTGCCATATATCATTCCCTAGTGCCATTAAGTAAATCTTCATTATAACACTCTAGAATGCATAATTGTTCCCATCAAAAAATGGTGCCTTATTCCCTGAAGATCCACTCTAAGAATCCATTTGTGTTCCTGTAAGATTTTTCTTCAAGCTGTTAAACTCTTTCGAAGGAACCCACTCTAATACCAATTGAAGAACACAAGATTATACTGAGAGGGGGGTGAACAATATAAGATAAATTTTTACTTTTCTTTACCAAACAATATTATCCAATATATCAATGGCAATATCAACAACAGTAATAAAATCAATGCATAAATAATCACACACAATAGAGACACCAATTTTATGTGGTTCACCCAATGTGGGCTACTCCATAGTGAAAATATTTCACTACAAATTCCTCAAAAAATCTCTTGGGAATCCTTCCCTATTACAATATTTATGGACCCATGTCCAAGGAGACACCAATTCCCTATTCAAGTTCATGAATACCTATCCATAGGAGAACTTTTTTCCCCTTGCTAGTTCGTGGATCTCTATCCACAGGAGAACTCCTTCTCCTCTTGCTCTGGCTGGTGATCCTCTAGAAGACTATTACCTCCACTACATTGGCTTGTGGATCTCTCTCCACTGAAGACCTTTGTCCTCACTCAGAAGACCTCTATCCTCATTGCCCTGGCTAATGGATATCTATCCACTAGAGAATATTATTCTCTACTCTTTCACCTAAAAAGCTTACTCTCAGCTTTGCTCAATATCTATCTCAAATATACACTAAATATTGTCCTTCAGTATAGCACAAATATGCTCACAAGTATATCTCTGGTCTGGCACAAATATGCCATAAAATATGCAATAAAACCTATCCTTAAATTTGTACTCAAGCCTTAACACAAAGCTTGATCCAATCATAAATCAACTCTACTAGATCTGCTCCAAGTCTTAACTCAAAGCTTGAACAAATAAATCAATCAACTCTGATCTCAAGTATTCTCAAATACTTACCTTAAATCTATCCATAAGTTCTCTCAATAACTTGCTCAATTTTTTCAACAAGTTTTCACCAATATTTGCATCAAATATGCTCAACAAGTCCTCCCTAGAACTTTTCCAATATGCTCAACAAGTCTTCACCAAGACTTACCTCAAATATTCTCAATAAGTTCTCTCAAGAACTTGCTCTATCTACTCGACAAGTCTTCACCAATATTTGTCTCAATTATATCCATAAGTCCTCACCAATACTTACCTCTAATCTACTTGTAAGATTCCACAAAAGCTCACACAAATATATCCTTAAGCTTTCATAAAATCTTACTCAACTCTATCCTTAAGTCCCCTCTAGGACTTACTAAAATCTGCTCATAAGATTTCACAAAAGCTTGCTTAACTTTGTCCTTAAGTCCCCTCTAGGACTTACTCAAATCAGTCCACTAGCTTTCACAAAAGCTTATTCAAATCAATTGCAAAACTTGCATACACAACTCAACTTAATCCTTTTAGAAAATCTCTTCAATTACACAAACAAGTTTCACTAAGAATATTGTTTAACTATAGAAACATATAGATAATGGTAAGAGACTCAATATATTTCACACTCACAAATCACTCTATCACTTTCAAACGTACTTTGAAATCAATTCAAAAATAAGGTATAATTTGTTTCGTAAAAAATTGAACTATCATTCCAATTCTCTCAATCAATAATTTTGAACCAACTTCACTCAACCAATAATTCAATGAAACACAACTTGCTTTCAAACCCTAGCCAAGTGTTTCACTATTCTTCTAACAACTCACACTATGAAATTAAAACCTTGACTCAAGATGATTCCAAATTCATATAATAATGATACTCATGTTCTTTCACAAACCCTAGCTCAAGATAGTTCTCAACTTCACATAACAATGATACTCATGATCTTTTACAAATCCTAGTTCAATATAGTTCTCAATATCACATAACAATGATACTCATGATCTTTCACAAACCCTAGCTCAAGATAGTTCTCAATCTTCACATAACAATGATACTCATGGTCTTTCAACATCCACAAATCATGCACATGAAAACTCACTCAAACATTTTCAAAAATGCTTATAAAGCAATCCTTTCCACTCCAAATTTACATTTCACAATATTCAATCCAATAATATTTCACTCACAAGAAATATGTTCCCATACGTTATGTTTTGATTGAGATATGTCTTCAAAACTTGTCTCAATCATAATCAAATCCTCTTTGCCACTTTCAAGGTTAGATAGTAACAATGTATCTCAAAATCTCCACAAATATTCTCCTCAAAAACTAATTCACAATCATAAAAATTAACAAGTATCAAGTATAGTTTATTATCTCCAAACTTCTCAAAATATCACTCAACAAATAAAAAATAGTTTCCTTTATTAACTCCAAATTATTCAATGCATAGAAGACCAAGTCCCTTTATAAACACCTTATAAACTCCCAAAAATAATTTTCAACCTATAAAAACTAATCCCTTGTTTAACCCTTATTACTCCAACCTCTATTTATTTTTTCTAAGCACAAAATAATATAAAATATCCAAATACCCTTATGACTCCCTATATTTCACCAAGGTGCTATCTAAAATATCACGTGGCCTTAATACCATAAGCGCTTTTCAAACATTGGCGCAATTTAAAACATAAACAAAAATTATATTGTGCTTACCTTATACACCTTGGACCACATTGCAAAAACAATAGTGCATGCCTTGGCTATGCTTCAAACCCATGATAAATTGTCACCATTGTGCTCTAGCCAAAGGCTAAACAACCATTGGGCCACACACCCACACAAGACCTAAACAAGTGTGCTCCCTCTTATTGCCTCCATAGATTTCGACGAATGAAAGCAAAACCTTCTGCATTCTAAAAATGATCATGTGGGGATTTTAAACCCCAACCTCTACCCTGTGAATGACTTAACACACCCTTGGCCACCGATTGCACTATCCAGCGCTTATGAAACACTTTGGTCGTGCCACATACATTTATCTAAATGCCTGCCCTCCAAAGATTTAAAAATGCGAAAACCTCTTCTTACTCACAACAAAGCAGCATACATGTTAGCATAACATTTTTTATTCGAATGCATGGATAAGGAAATTAAAATATTAATTTCCCTCGAAATACACCTTGTTCTTTTTGCTTCGACATCATCTCAAAGTTGACTTTAGAAATTCAAATTATAAATTTAATTTTTAACCTTTAACTTTGGCACCCAAAGTTATTTAAATTATAATTTTAACCTTTAGGTTAAAATATTTTAAGTTAAATAACTTAAATTAAATCCTTTGCAAATGCTCATTGGGTCTTTTGAAGGATAAATTATTTTTAATAATTCCTTGGACCTCATTTTCTTCACCTCATTCTTTTTCTTGAAATATTATAACATTAAATTATAATTTTATTAGTTTATTTTAAACCTGTATCTCCTTCCTTGGATCTTCATAATTTTAGGCCTCTTTAGGAATATAATATTAAAAATAAATATTATATTATATTCCTTTTAAAACCTTCCTTGCCTTTTGGAAAAACCACCTGATGACATTAATGATGACAAAACTAAAACAACAATCTCTTAACATCAATGACAACAAAACTTGTTCAAATTTCCAACACCTACCAAGTAGTGGCATCTGGCCTTTAGAGAATGCACCACTACATCCAGCTCTAAATAATGAGTACCATAATTAACTTTATAATTTTTAAGCTTCCTTGAAGTGT
The DNA here is from genome assembly GCA_028583015.1 of Wollemia nobilis. Taxonomy (NCBI): domain Eukaryota; kingdom Viridiplantae; phylum Streptophyta; class Pinopsida; order Araucariales; family Araucariaceae; genus Wollemia; species Wollemia nobilis. The sequence continues at coordinate 704,199 of JAQPPZ010000383.1, read as the reverse complement.
ATACTACCACTCACTTTTCTTGCAAGAGTACTCCTCCTAACCCTTATAGTATTGCATCCATGCATACTAAAATTTTCCTTGGGGATTTAGAATCTTCAGTATTGGTATCATAGCCAAAGGGTTCAACTATGCATTGATAATAGTCATAGCACTCTAGATAGATCCTAACATACCCAACATCAAACAACACAATTCTCAGCTATTGCATGGTCACCTCAAATATTGAATGAGCAAGACATACATTAAAATCAACTACAAAACATCTAACTGTAATGGTAGAAGATTACCTTGAAAGGAGATGATTTCCCTTAACAGGTTTAGCAATACAAGGATTCAACCTTAGGGGAGGACTAAATATTTATTCTTATATGGGAAATCCATAACTAAACTAAACGTGCAAGACCAACATCCACCAACAAGGTGAATAACACAAAACATGTATCCATTTGAACACAAGCCAAGATAAATTCAAACATTGAAGGGATAAGTTTCAATATCAAACTTGATGGGTTTGAAGATTCAATGTGTCTTCCTTTCCTTCGAGTGTTGATTTGTGCAATATTTTTCCTCCAAGACTTCGTGTTTTCTTTTACGTTTGTCCTTTCTTTTCTATCCAAAGATGATAATACCCACTTTCATCATCCCTCTCTCCATAAGGTATGGAGTCCACTTACTTACATATGTCGCCATCCTCCCTCATTCCTCCATATTCGTCTACCTTCAATTCCTTCTTATCTCCTTAATGGATGAGTAGGTTCAAGCAAATTTTAAATTCATTATTTTTCTTTGAGAAGAAGGTTCACCATAAATAATGTTCCTTCCTATTTTTGGTAGAGGGCTTATAATTAATAATAATAAAGTCCTACATTATGTATTAAAAATAAACTTCTATTGTTATTTTAAAAGTAGATTCACATTATTTAAAATAAAAATAATATTATTATTTACAAATGAAAATCTATTATCATTTAAAAATAAATAAATTATTATTTATAAATCAAAATCTATTATCATTTAAAAAAATAATAATTATTATCTATAAATGAAAATTTATTATCATTTAAAAACAAAAAAACTATTATTTATAAATGAAAATTTATTATCATTTTAAAATACTATATCTATTTATTTTCAAATAAACTTCTTTTGTCACTTAAAATAAAACATCTATATATATTTAAAACATAAGCAAGGGTTCTTCCGTTGAACACTATCATAATGCTAAATAAATTTAAGTCACATAAGTAGTTTCAAGAACAAAAAAAATTATGCATGCTTTCTAAACATTTGAAGTAGCGAGTGATGTTGTAAACACAACCAATAATATACAATAAAAAAAGAGGAAGTCTTTCCATCAATCCAGTCACATATCTTAGTCAAAGAATTTATGATAGCTACTAGGCTATCAACTAAAGGTCAAGGTGGCTATCCAATTGATGATTATTCCTAACCGATAATGCATGTCTGTATGAAGGTATTTATTCATATTACCCTTGAGTTACCTTTGTCATCACTTACCCAATCTTAGGTACTCTACTCTTGGTGGATGATTCTACTTCTTCCACCCACAAGTGTACTTGATCATGCATGTTGGTAAAATGTCAACAATACCATGTTCTTTCAAAAATCAAACTAAACATCACACAACTGTTCAATTGCATAAAACTAATTATTAAAGCATCATCATATAATAGATTATTTTTCCATGTCACAAAGCCTGCTAGGGAGGGTCAAGACACTAAATTACTAAGTATTACATAACACATAACTCCATATTTACTAACATAACACCTCACTTACATGACACCTACTATATACTCATATATTAATCACACTCTAAACTAAACTATTTACATGGTACTTGGAATATTATTACAATGTACCAAATAACACATATTTCCCAATGAAGTTTACTTTGAAAATTTAACCCAAGGTATTTGTATTAGATTACTACCTCTAAAGGATTTCCTTCAAGTAAAATATATAGTTGTTTTTATTCTCTTCGAGTAGATAAGTCCATAAGTTTAGTCTTGCTAGTGTATACTTGCATCCCAACTTATTTATAAAAGTGCTTTGAAGCTTTTGTATATTCATTTAAGCTTTTAAGAATCTTGTCAATCAAGATGAGGTCATCAAAATAAAGGAGAAATTTTACTAGATAATTATCCAATTGTATTCCCTCTCCTCCCATATTTTCTACCCGTTGCTTCAATTTCTCAATATAAATGACAAATAAAGTAGGTGATAATAGACGACCATGTTTCACCTTGATATCACTTTAAAACACTCTAATAGTCCTAAAATTCTATTTTTTTCTATGACTTGCTCATAAAGTCGATGTACAACTACATTGCAATTGGTTGGTACACCAATTTTTCTATTCTTTTCCATAATTTACCTCTAAGCACTATGCCAAAAGCCTTTCTAAATTCAAAAACCAATAATAAATTTATCCTTTTTCAGTTTATATCCTCTCTAGTAGGTGACTTAAAGTAATGAAATAATCTATTATTGAATACTTTGATCTAAACCCTACTTGCCCTATTTTCCTCTTTTCTTGATTTTTTTCCCATTGACTAGTTTTGCTTTCTATTATGTTGCCAAACAATTTTACAAAAAGAGGATTAATCATGATGGTGCAATAATTTGAAGGATTGTTAGTGTCTCCATTTTTATGCAATGGTATGACTAGGCTAGTTATCTATTCCAATGGAAAGCCTCCTTTAATGATGTCATTAAAAATATTTTGGATGTATGGTGTTAATATGTCTACCCCATGCTTGAGATGTTTAGCTTGCAAACCATATATATCTTGAGTTTCACCTATTACTATTTTCTTGATGCCCTCCTTCACATCTTTCACAAAAAAAGTTCCTCAATTGTATTAATTAAAGGAAGGGTGTCTTTTTCTTGGTTTCTCTTATATAGTTATCAAGCATATTGCAACTATTATTTGCTTGTGATATTATTTGTTATGTGCCTTTTGCTTTGTTGTAGCTCTTTCCAAATTTATATTAGGCTATGCTTTGCAAGATATATCATATTTTTTCCTTTTCTCTTACGTATTCTTTTTTTCACTAGTTATTTATGTATCTTGCTATTTGTTTTCTCTTTGCTTGGTTCTTCCAAGGTTCTCTTTACTGCTTTGCCTTCTTTGTCATACCATAGATTTACAAGGAAGCTTTCATGTTTTCTTTTCTTGGGTTTTAATTTTTTCACATGAGTCTAAGGCTTCTTTGACTATATCCATCATTTTATTGCTATCAAATGTATAGGTTTCAAAAATATTTGTCCTCTTTCTTTCCTCTCTTTGTATAATTTGCTTGAATAATGTTAAAAGATTCGTTATTATTTTGTCATATTTTCTTTAGTTACTTGAAGATACTCTTCTTACCTGCTTTCCTGTATTTAAATCTTTATGTATATTAAATTGTGATAAAAGTTTACCTTATAAAAACTGTTTCAATTTCTAAACTAATCTTTGAAATAAAGTTTGATAAATAAATAACATTTTATTTAATCAATTACATTATATATTATATATTTAATAATTAGTTAATTACACTATTTTCCAAATTTTTAGCAATCCCCTATCTACATAATTTATAGATTTTGACCGACTTGTTTTTCCTTATACAAGCCGTCGTAGTTTGAATTCAAATAAAATATGTCGGACGGTACACGGCTATTTTCGTTCTACACTCATCGCCCACCGTTGCCCAACAGCCGAGGATTGACTGACCTTGACTTAAGTCAATTGATAATCCACCAGTGGAACACTATTGTGGTTTTGAATTTAGGAAACGTGTGCTGGACGGACAAGACTATGTCCACCAATGACCTTGCCTTTCTAGCTGGCAATGATAATATTGCGATGGCGATTTAAAGGGCGGTGAAATTCTTTAATAATATATCCTTGTCCTTGTAAAATCTAAGTTGAAACGAGTAAAGCTACGATGCGATTTAATTCACTGGAATTGTTTCGTAATTGGACGAGTCAATTGACGATTTAATTGCACGTAATTGAACGAGTCAATTGACGATATAAAAGTAATGGAAGGTTGAATCGTTTCGTAACGTGCACGTAATTGAACGAGTCAATTGACGATTTAAAAGTAACGTGGAAGTTTCTAGTGTCCAAAAGGTAAAGAACAGTGAATTTTTTTCACATCCGCCTGTAATCCATCAGATATTCTTTCCTTCCATGATTTCATCCTTGCAATGTTCAAAACTCCGTCTGCACACATATTCAAAAAACATGACACTATTCAATACAATAAAAGAAACAAGTACTGACGGGACTTTTTATCAAAGAGTTTTAAACATTGCAAATATTTTCTAAAATAAAACCAAAAAAAGGTTCGGTGACCTGCCAGACGTTCCTGCAACGGCATGCTCTTGCTTTGCCTATTGCTAATTTATTTAAATTCGCAAATCAAGCGAAGGCTCTATGATCAAATTTAAAGCCATCCTCACGTATTTCTTTGACTTATTTCAAAAAATTGCAGAAATGAGAATAGAAGGAACATGAAAATGGCGATGAGGCGTCCCTTAGTGTTAAGCTCGTTCGGATTACTGCTTCTGGCACTTACGATGCTTCTACTCCTAAGCAATTGTGATTCCATAGGAGTTGGTGGAGGAGACATTCTTGAGTTGGGGGCTTCGCTCGCGGGAAAGCAAACCATAACTTCAAAGAATGGCACGTTTGAATTGGGTTTCTTCAATCCCAGCGAAACGACCAAATGGTATATCGGCATCTGGTATGCTCAAATCCCCGTGAAGACAATCGTTTGGGTGGCTAACCGGGACAATCCTCTCACAAACAAGCCCGGCGTCCTCAATATGTCGAGAGACGGTCATCTCAGACTGTTTGACGTATATGGACGTTTAATTTGGTCTACCAACAATGGCATCAGAGCGTGCCAGGCATTGATTTTGGACTCTGGTAATTTAGTTATGGTCGGCGGCCACAACAATTCTCAGATTGTCTGGGAGAGTTTCGCACATCCTGGAGATACATGGTTGCCTACGATGAAGATGTGGAAAGGAATGAAATTAACTTCTTGGAAGAGTTCTGCGGATCCAGCGCCTGGACCTTTCTCTTTAAGTATGGATCCGTCGCCAGGAAGGACCCAGATTTTGCTGGTCTATAAGAACCATTTTCAATATTGGTCCACCGGAGAGTGGATTGTTGACCATTTCACCAATGTGCCTGAGATGTTAGGTAATCCGTTCGGTGCTTTAAATTTTGTTGAGACCTTTGTAAAGATTTCTCCTTCACGTATGTACTCCACGTATATAGTAAACTCAAAAAGCGGGATGATGATGCTGCCTCGCTTAGTTGTACACAAGACCGGCGAACTGCGGGCGTACTTATGGATCGAGAACAGTAAATGGAGCCTTTTCTGGTCGGAACCCCGCGACCAGTGTCTTGTCTATGACGTTTGCGGGGCTTATGGAGCATGCAACAACAACAATATTCAATTTTGCAGCTGTCTGCAGGGGTTTACGCCCAAAGACAATCGCGCCTGGAATTCCCTAGAATGGTGGTCAAGCGGGTGCATTCGGCGAAGCCCATTACGATGCTCTTCTACAAATGGCACTACCGACGGTTTCTTGGAACTGAGGGACAAATCCTTACCCAGTGATCAAGCTGTTTCGCATCCCGAAAAGCAAACACAAGAACAATGCCACACTGCTTGTCTCAACAATTGCATCTGCACAGCCTTTGTTACAACTAATGTCACTCCTCCCGTTTGCCTATTGTGGTTCGGGCAGCTGTTAAATCTGCGCGATTCATCAAATGGCCAGTCCCTGTTCATTCGGTTGGCTGCTTCTGATTTGACACACTCGTCATCGAAGAAAAAAAGTAGAGTCCTCGGTTACTCCATACTACTTCCAATGGGTGCTGTTTTCCTCACTGTTTTGGGTCTGCTCTTTGCAGTCTTTATTAGATGGAGGAGTCGAAGATTGCTTCGGGAAGCCAGGCAGGATGACATGCCAACATCGCTCAGAATGTTCACTTACAAGGAGCTGAGAATTGCAACCAAGAATTTCAAGCATAAGTTGGGGAGCGGAGCATTTGGATCCGTGTTCAAAGGAACACTGCCAGACAGCACGCTTGTAGCCGTTAAGAGACTAGAGACAACAGCACAAGCAGAAAAGCAATTCCGTGCAGAAACGAGCACCCTCGGAAACATACATCACGTGAATTTGGTAAGGCTTCGAGGATTTTGCATTGAACGCTCTCGACGGTTGCTGGTTTACGAGTACATGTGCAATGGTTCGCTGAATTCCTTTTTGTTCTCCAAGTTCGAAGAAAACAAAGCACAAAAAGTATTAGACTGGAAGACCCGATTTCAGATTGCTTTAGGCACAGCGAGAGGATTAGTTTATCTTCACGAGGAGTGCAGAGATCGCATCATCCACTGTGATGTTAAGCCTGAAAACATTCTCCTGGATGAAGACTTCTCCGCAAAGCTGGCTGATTTTGGGCTTTCAAAGCTTGTAGGTAGGGATTTCAGCAAGGTATTGACTACTACAAGAGGAACAAGAGGGTACTTGGCTCCGGAGTGGATCGACGGCCTGCCAATCACTACAAAGGCAGACGTATACAGTTATGGTATGACATTATTAGAAATAATAACAGGCCGCAGAAATCTAGACTTGACTGTGCAGGAACCGATCAGGTACTACTTTCCCACGTGGGCTGCAACACAAATTCACCAGGGAAACGTAAGTGGTGTGGTGGATGCAAGGATCGCCAACAACGCCGACGTTGAGGAGGTGGGAAGAGCCACAATGGTAGGCGTGCTATGCATTCAGGGGGATGAAAATGCTCGGCCAAGCATGGTTCAAGTTGTACAGATGCTAGAGGGGAGGATGCAGCCTCATGCTCTTGGGTTCCCAAGTTTTGGGAGGGCCAGCGTTAATGTGGACCGGCCAGAGGAGGAAGAAGAGAGCGACAATTTCGGGAGGATGCAGCCTCATGCTCTTGGGCTCCCAAGTTTTGGGAGGGCCATCGTAAATGTGGACCGGGCAGAGGAGGAGGAAGAGAGCGAGAATTTCGTTTAATTTCTACTTACCTAATACCTACTTAATTCGCCCACGAAGTTACTAGATATTTAGGAAATAAATTAGATGGAGCTAAATAGTGCACATATGTAGGAGATAATTAGTTGTCTAGGAACAATGTAGCGTGATTGTCGTCGTTGATGTCTAGTGTAAGACTTTTACCAGGAATTGATATATTTTAGCTTATTCAAAGTTAAAACTTTATTTATTTTGTATCTTGTATCAATTAATCCAATTGAATTGCTCCTGTATTAGTAATATTTTATTTTGAACAATCGTACCAATTTCCGCATGAAAATAAAATATTTTATAGTATTTTTATATTATGCTATTTCATTGAGTTTTTTTTAATATATTTATATTTTAAAATAGTATGGTTATATCAACCAATGTTTTATTCTCGTTTATTTTCTCTTTAAAAGGTATTCAAGCCGTGGGATTAGAGAAGGGTTTTACGGATGTTTTTTTTAACATGTAGTCTCAAAGTAAAGATTTATAACTAGAGTAAAAAAAAAATTAATAGATTAAAGGTTATCATTTTCAAAATCAATTATAATTGGTTTTGGGTTATCTGGAATATTAAAATAGTTCTCACGAATTTCTTTTAGATCGCAAACAATTTTTTTTAGGAGAAAGGTTTTACTTTATGAATGCAAGGGTGTTTTTTTTAACATGTAGTCTCAAAGTACAGATTTATAACTGGAGTAAAAAAAATTAATAAATTAAAGGGTTATCATTTTCAAAATCAATTATACTTGGTTTTGGGTTATCTGGAATATTAGAATAGTTCATCACGAATTTCGTATAGATCGCAAACAAATTTTTTTTGGAGAAAGATATTCTCTAGACTTGAGGTATGTTTCTGTTAATTTATTGTGATTAAGATCTCGTCTTCTTAGGGTAAATTGTTTCTACCTACGTTGAGAAACCATTAATTTGGGAGAAAACCCACTTCTAACGGAATATTTCCGGTCAAATGATTTTCGAAGAAGTGCTTGTAAACTGCGGCAAGCACTAAGATGGGCGGGAATAGAGGCTTCCAGTTGATTCAAGAATAACGAAAGCTCAGTTATACGAGGAAAGCTTTTTAATTGATAGGGGATGTGATCATCAAGTTGTTATCTCAAAGTTTAAGAAGCTTAAGATTGCCTAGAAAAAAGAGAGATGGTACCTTGCAAAGCCAAGCTAGTGAGATTAAGAGAAACGACTCTCTCTTTGTCTGCGATGAGAATATAAAAATGTGTTGAATACCTTAGAGGTGCATGTATCTATTAACAAGAGGCCTATGGTTTGGTATTGATTTGATTTGCAATGTTCTTTGTTATTCATGCAACTTGTAAAAATATTTAACCTTTTTTTTTTTTTTGAAAAAAATTGAAAAAAACTTGTATTAAAACAAATATCAGTTACAATTGGGAGAAGACACATCCGAGCCGAAAACAATATTGATCTTCTTTCTACTTAGAAATGACAATCCTGGAACGGTGATTTAATCTATTTTATCTTCTTTTGTTAACAAATTTTATCTTCCTTTGTTAAGCAAGCAGATTTTTTATCTTCTTTTGTTAATAAATTTTATCTTCCTTCATTAAGGTTTGTTTGAGCATGAAAGAAAATTGACTAAAATATAACATTGCAATGTAGGAGCTTTGGAATATCATGCTAATTATTTATTTTAATGAGTTTTTTGGTAGGTAAAATTTGCTTAAGTGCGGGGTTTAAATGGGCCCCAAACCCAAGTACATAAACCGGTAGCTAAAATAATAGCATAATATTATACAAGCCTACACATTTGCCAACTACAACCTGAACGAAAAGGACCAAATAGTAGGAGAGAAGGCTGAGTAGATGATTGATTAATCCAAATGCCTCAACAATACCAGTTATAAGATAGAGAGCTTCGCACCTCGATCTTGAAGTTGTTAAGCCATATAAATAAATATGATTCAACGAGGTTAAATACTTATAGATGCACTCTATGAAATGTATCATGATTATCATCATTGATGTTAAACTTTAGATTATTCAGAGTTAAACTAATTTAATTTTGTATCTTGTAGCAATTAATCCCAATGCAGTTCTTACTATGTTATCAATATTTTATTTTGAACCATGGTACTAATTTTCGCATGAGAATGAGATATAATATAATTTTTTATATAGCCCTACCTCTATAGAGTTTTCTATTTTTAATATATTTATAGTTTTTTTTATAAATTTAGTTAATGTGAATTTTTTTATGACCTATATTTAAGTTTGGGCATTTTCATCCTACCATGGTCTCTCATAAGGAGAAGATCTAAGCTTATCATTAGGGAATTTAACACACAATGCCATAAACACATGCCACTATTTAAATTTTGAACCTCCTCCCAAGGGCTAGGTGGATTGGTAAGTGCTTGTTTGGTAAGGTATTTATGAAGAAGAAACCCAGGTTCAAATCTCAGGGGCAACCTCTTTGTAAAGTTAGTAGTCTGATCTAAATTTATTGAATGCACACTAGACCAATGATGACGGTATGAATGTTGAGCGACTGGTGGTCCACTTTATGATGGGTCAACAATAATGAAGTAAAATATGTTTGGTGGAAGCAGTCCTTGTGGTTTGAACCCTACGCTTGTTAGTTACTAAAAATAGTGTGGTTGTGACCAAATCTTCTATGTAACCAGAAAAAAATTGGACCTCCTCAAAAAGAGGCAAAGCCTAAACTATTGTACATGTATATTTTAAAATGGTATGGTTATATTAATGTTTTATTCTTATCTGTTTTCTCTTTCAAAGGTATTTAAAATGTTGGACCAAGGAAAGGTTTTATGGAATGCATTAATACAAATGTGTTTTTTTAGACATGTGGTCATAGAACAAGGAATTATAACTAGCCTTAAAAAGTTAAAAATTAAGAGTCTGTTATTTTCCACAAACAAGAACCAATTATGATTAATCTTGCTTCACATAAAATATTAGATGTAGTTTATCATGAATTTTTCATAGATCGTATAACTGCTAACAAAATTTCCATGGAAAAGTATTATCTATGAACTAGAAAAAAAATCCTAGATAACATTTCAAGAGTGTAAACAAACCTTGATAAATGTATTATTTTTAAAGAATTCTAATTAGAAAAAAAAAATTATCCCCTAAAAATATGTGTGATACGATGATTAGAAGCATGTTGAGTCAACAAGATGATAATGGGTATGATCATCTAATTTAATTCACTAACAAACAATTGAACAATGCCAATGTAAATTATACATTTATAGAAAAATAAGCATTGCCTATAATATTTGTAATAACAAAGTCTACAAAGTTTCTTTTACTATAGATGTTCATCATTACTAGGGACCATAATGTCCCTACGTATAACATGTTCAAACAGTATGTACTTCCCTCTTTTTTTATAAATTTTTGAAACTTCAAATTTTATGGGAATAATCCAAGGAATATATTTTTTCTTTATTCAAAAGTAATGGTCATTTTGAGGAGAATGTGTCATGCATGGATGTTTGTTATAGAAAATTTTGGTTTTGCATTGCCATGGGTGTCTAACACCTTGTGAGGTGATTTGGTTGGGAGGCAACATGTAAGGTATTTGAGACTTGTTGGTTGGGATTTTGACTCCCCTATGCACCTTGTATTTTCCTCTTTGTCACACATAAATAGCCTTCTAAAGCAAGATGTAGTGGATAATAAGCTTGCTTAATGTCTCTAAGACATTAAGTTTTTGAGATGTCAAGGTTGTACCCTCGAACCATGGATCTCTTGCTTTTACCAATGGAATATTTCATTCCTATGATAATAAAGCAATGGATTTATTTATTTATTTTAAATTTACATGGTGGAATCGATAGCCACCATGAATTTGAGTAGGCTATCCGGATTTTATGGCCACCATAGTATTTTGCACTGTCTACCCTAGAAGCCGCCACACAGATCTTCATGCAGTCTACCCCTATAACCACCATGCCACAATCATTTAAAATGTTTTACGCCACTAAAAGCACCAGGAAAGGGACAAGCGTTCAATCTGGCAAGGCCCGAGATTTGAACATTGGACCTTCGTCCCTCTTATAAAGCAATGGATTTATTGGATGGTTGGCATGGTAAGATTTTTTTAATCATGCTCTAGCCTAGGTTATAGTAGAAAGGGATCCCTTTGGAACTCATGGTTACTCACTTGTAATGCTTGTCATTTTTTTATCGCTAGCAAGATTCTTTGGTTTTGATGTTCTCACAATGACACTGAGAGGGGGGGTGAATCAGTGTAGCTATTTAAAATTCAAATCTACAACTTTTAAAGCTGAAGCAAAGAGAACTTAAAAGTAGGTAAAGCAATTATCACAAGAGAGCACACCACAACACACAATATAACGAGGTTCACCAATTTGGCTACTCCTCAAGAATGACTGCTTGGACTACGGTCCAAATCCAGCCTTTGCAAAACACCAATTTTACAATCTGTTTACCAGCACCCACTGGAAGGAGCACCAACCCCTGGTTTATCTGCACCAACAGAAAGGAGCACCAACCCCTAATTCAAGCACCAACTTGAACTGCACTTTTTAAACTATCAGATTGACATAAGAATGCCTTCACTTATCCAAGACCCTGACTGGTCTACAATTTATCAAAAACTCAGTAAACACTTACGGCTCTGCTTGTCGCTCTCTTGCAGCACTCTTCTAACCCTCTTTCGGTAGCACTTTCTCACATTCAACAGAAACTAAATTCTCTGCATGATTGTCCTTTTATAACCCTATTTCTCATTGAGACTCCTTGTCTTCTATCACTTCTATAATCACGCATGCAATCTATTAATATTCTCTTCTGCCACTTGTCAACTGTAACTCCTTCTTTATGTAACTCTTTTTGTATATATAGAGTGGGCATTTCGTCAAACACGTTACATGCAACATATATCTCTACCATGACTGTTCGTCTTCTTGGTCATGATTGTTCGTATTCTTTTCTATGCATGCATGCATTTTTTGATTCTATTTATGCGATTGTTCGATTTCTCCTTCTTCGACTTTTCTTAAAAATAGCTGCATGATTTCTATCTATAACTACCGCACTAACTTTAGTTAACTCTACTTATTTTGGCTACATGATTTTCCTCTACAACTACCCCTGTAACTGTCGTTCTACTTTCAGTTAACTGTCAGTAAGCGTGTTGTTGCGACCTATCATGAAATCGTGACACTTCTGTCTCTTTGCACTCTTCTCGCCTTCTACCCATGAAAACATGACATGTCATGATATCATGACACTTTCGCCTCCTTGTTACTCTTCTTGGCTTCAACCAGCAAAAATAAGACATGTCACGAAATCATGACACTTTCGCCTCCTTGCTACTCTTCTCTGCTTGCCCTAGCGAAAACATGACATGTCATGAAATCGTGACACTTTCTCTTCTCTTACTACTCTTCTCTGCAAGCTCCAGTGAAAATTGAACATGTCACGAAATCGTGACACTTTCTCTTTCGTATAGTTTTCTTCACAAGCTCCAACAAAAATGGAACATGTCACGAAATCGTGACATCTTTCTCTTTCGTACACTCTTCTCTGCTTGCACTAGCGAAAACCTGACATGTCACAAAATCATGACACATTCGCTGCCTTGTGCCTTTCTCTGTCTTTCACCCGTGAAAACACATGTCATGAAATCGTGACACATGCGCTGCCTTGCACTCTATCTCTTCTTCGGGTCACGAAAACTCGACATGTCATGAAATCATGACACTTTTTCTCCTTGCGCTTTTTTAATTGTGACACTTTTCTTTGCCTTCTGTCGTGCCTTTTTTTTCCTCTGAAATCGTGACACTTTTTCTTTTTTTCAACTGTCGTGAAATCGTGACACTTTTTCTCTCTTTCTTTGAACATGTCACTGAAATCGTGACACTTTTCTTTCTTTTCTTTCTCAACATGTCCATGAAATGTGCGCTTTCTTTCTCCTTCTCTTCCAACATGTCATGAAATCAGGATAGTTTTCCTTGCCCTTTCTAACATGTCACGAAATCGTGATAGTTTTCCTTGCACTTTCTAAACATGTCACGAAATCGTGACATATTTTTCTCTCTCCTCTTTCTCTTCGCTTTGGACCATGAAAATGAAACATGTCACGAAATCGTGATAGTTTTGCTAGCATTTTCTCTCTCCTTCGATATGTCATGAAATCATGACAGTTTTGCCAGCAGTTTCTCTCTCCTTCGATATGTCGCGAAATCAGTAGAAAACATGTCGCGATATCGCGACAGTTTTCTTACTTGTCTTTTTCTTTGATCCTTTGAATTTTTCTTCTTGGAAATTCACTGTACATGCTCTAACTGACCTCTGAACTCCTGTCCATTGCATCATCTGATCTATCTGTCTGTGTTGACAACAATGACAATACTGTTTCTGCACCTTGCTCAACAATCTCCCCCTTTGGAATTGTTGGCAACACATGTGCAATTTCCTGTAATTCTTCTCCCCCTTTGACAATAATACCAAAGGGCTGCTGCAGACTCCCCCTGAGTCTATGCACAACATTCTCAGACACACATTGTTATAGTTAGCAAAAATCATGAATATGAGCAAAACTATAAACATAGGCATAAATGCTCCCCCTGAGAATGTGGTCCCGATTGCTAGTCAATTCTTGGGTAGTGTGACCACTCCCAACTTACTCCGAAGGTACTCAAAAACTTCTTTGGGCAATGGTTTTGTGAATATATCTGCTACTTGCTCTGTAGTTGGAACAAAATCCAATTTAACCTCACCTTCTGCAACTTTATCCTTCAAAAAGTGATACCGGATTGCAATATGTTTGGTTCGAGAATGCATAACCGGATTCTTTGAGATGTTAATAGCACTAGTGTTATCACATTTAACTGAAATTGGCTCTTTGAAGTTAATACCAAGATCTTTCAGTGTTTGTCTCATCCATAAAATCTGAGTACAACATGTTGTTGCTGTAATGTATTCTGCCTCTACTGTGGATAGAGAGACTGATTCTTGTTTCTTGTTGTGCCATGCTACCAACCTGTCTCCAAGATAGAATGCACCACCACTGGTACTCTTTCTGTCATCTATACATCCTGCCCAATCTGCATCAGAATATGCAATAAGAGTGAAGTCCTTACCTTTTGGGTACCATAACCCATACTCCATAGTACCCTTGAGGTACCTAAAGATCCTCTTCATAGTTGTCACATGAGTCTCTTTGGGACTAGCCTAAAATCTTGCTACCATGCATACTGCCTGTAAGATATCTGGTCTTGTAGCTGTTAAATACAACAGGCTCCCAATCATAGATCTGTACATGGTTTGATCAACATCTGGAGATTTGTCATCCTTGCTCAATTTGCAACCTGTTGTCATGGGAGTGCTAACAGGTTTACAATCCTCCATTGTGAATTTTTTTAGCATTTCTTTCACATATTTAACTTGAGAGATAAAAATGCCCTTTTCACTTTGATTAACTTGCAGTCCGAGGAAATACGAAAGTTCACCAATCATAGACATCTCAAATTCTTTCTTCATTTTATTTGCTATGTCTCTACAATACTCATCCATGCTGCTGCCAAATATGATATCATCTACATAAACAACAAGTACAATAAGATGGCCATTCTCTGTTTTGACATACAAATTGTTGTCCACCATACCTTTCTTGAACCCCTGTTGAATAAGATAGTTATCCAGCCTTGCATACCATGCTCTGGGTGCTTGTTTCAGACCATACAAAGCTTTCTTTAACTTGCAAACAAAATTGGGATTGTCACCGAGTTGGAAACCATCTGGCTGCTCAATGTAAACCTCTTCTTCCAGTTTTCCATTCAGAAATGCTGATTTCACGTCCATTTGATATACTTTGAAATTTTTATGAACTGCTAAAGCCAGAAACATTCTGATTGCCTCTAGTCTAGCTACTGGTGCAAAGGTTTCCTCAAAATCAATACCTTCAACTTGAGCATAGCCTTTACAGACCAATCTTGCCTTATTTCTGACAACCTGTCCATCTTCGTTTAATTTGTTTCGAAAAATCCATTTAGTACCGATTATATTTTTATTTGCTGGTCGTGGTACTAACTCCCAGGTTTTGTTTTTCTCAATCTGATCTAGTTCTTCATTAATTGCCTTCATCCAACTTTCATCTGTGCTTGCTTCAACAACATTTTTAGGTTCAATGTTGGATAATAGAGAGTAGTTCCTTACTACTGTTCTCCTTGTCTGAATACCAACTATGGGGTCCCCAATAATTTGCTCTCTAGGATGATTTTTCTGCCAGCTACCTGTCTTAAATTTCTTGTTTTCTTCTACTTCTGAGTCAATCTCCTTAATCTCTTATGTTCCCTTTTCTTCATCTGCTTCTATAACTTCTTCATAAATAGGGTATTTTTCTTCATTGCTAATTTCTAGTTCCCTACCTTCATCAACCTTCACATCGGCACTCTCCACAATTTTCTTTAGCCTTTTGTTATAGCATGTGTAGGCTTTGCTTTTTGTCGAATAGCCAAGAAAAATTCCTTCATCAGCTCTATCTTCAAACTTACCAAGATTATCTTCAGTTCTTTTGATGTAGCACTTGCTGCCAAAGACTTTGAAGTATCTTGTTGTTGCCTTTTTGCTGAACCATAGCTCATAAGGAGTTTTGCTTTCATGTGTCCTCAACATGCACCTATTTTGGATGTAAACCGTAGTATGAACTGCCTCTTTCCAGAATCTGTCTACTATTTTGTTCTCTGTCAACATTGTCCATGCCATTTCCTGCACTGTCCTGTTCTTTCTTTCAACAACACCATTCTGTTGAGGTGTCCTTGCTCGCTGAAAACTGTCTTCTGATCCCATATTTTTGACAGTACTCTGCAAACTCCTCTTGAGATAAACTCTCCTCCTCTATCTGATCTTAAGCATTTAATTCTTTTTCCTGTTTGATTCTCAACCAGTTTTTTGAAAGTCTTGAACATTTCAAAGGCATCTGATTTAAGCTTTAAAAATAATACCCATGTCATCCTGGAATAATCATCTATGCACAACATAAAGTATTTGTCACCATTTATGCTTTGTGTTCTCATGGGTCCACATAAATCAGTATGTATCAGCTCTAACGGTTTGCTGGTGAAGTATTCCTTTGATTTAAATGTGGATCTAGTTTGCTTCCCTTTTTGGCATGAAGCACAGATGTTATTTAATGGTTTGCCAATGGTGGGTATATCTCTTACTGCCCTTTTTGAACTTATTTTTACCAGATTGTCAAAGCTAATATGACCGAGCCTCTTGTGCCACAGCCAATTTTCATCTTCCTGTCCAATCAAACATGCTCCTTCTGAAGTCTTTGAGAGAGTATACAGGTTTCCATAAGTCCTCGATCCATTAGCTATCAGCTTCCCACTGTGAGCTTTTCTGACTTCACAGCCCTGCTTCTTAAAAATGACTTCATGACCTCTGTCACAGATTTGACTTACACTCAGTAAGTTGTGCTTCAAACCAATCACAAACAGAACTTCTTTGGAATTGATCTTTCCATCACTTATCTTGACTGATCCTTTGCCAACTATCTTGGCTCCATCATTATTTCCAAACTTTACTGAGCCCCCTTCATATTTCTGTAGCTTTTCAAATTTTTGTTTATCTCCTGTCATGTGACTGGAGCATCCACTATCCAATATCCATGGTGCAGATTTGTTCTATGCTTTGAATGTTGTCTGTACAATCAAGGATTCCTTTTCTTCCTTGGGTTGCTCCTTTTCTTTCCACTCTGGTTTGGCTATAGTTTTGGTCACTTGTTTAGACTTTTCTTTGTCAGTGGCCTGTGCATGTTTTTTTGGGAATTTTTTGTTTTGCCTTAAACTGTTTGGTTGAGATCTTCTTCCCTGATATTTATTTGCTGCATATGTGCTTCTACAGTTTCTTGCAATGTGTCCAAAGTTATGACAGTTATAGCATTCTACTGCATAATCCATCAAGGGTGAAAAGACATTTCTATTGGTGAAATTTCTTTGTCCTATATTATAAATGCAGTCTGAAATCTTATGACCGTAAGCATTGCATTTAAAACAATAACCAGAAAAGGAATGATTGAACCTGGGAGTTGGTCTTTGCCATTTTGTAGTAGGAGCCACAAATTTTCTTCTCCTTTGATGTGTGACTTTTGTGAATCCCTCATTGTCAGCACTCTTCTCGTGCCTGGCATTGTTGCTTTCTTTTGCATGATTCATTTTTCTTTGGTCAACCTTGATCTTATCTTCTTTCTTTACTGGTTCTATAGTTATGGCCTTTGATCCACTTGATGATTCTCCTTCGACAAAGCCCAAGCCAAATTTGATGCCTGTAGTCCTCTGACTATTTATAATCTTTTCAAGCTTTGTAGAACTTCCTTCAAGTTTGTGATAGCAACTCAATTTTTGATTCTTTTCTTCTAGCCGCATTCTTAAAACAACAATCTCTTCTTCTAGTTTGCTGCACTCATCTATTCTCATGGTTAATTGTACTTCAAGTTCTTCAGACATTTTCTTAAATTCTTCTGTCTGTACTTTCAAACTGTTTATTATGTCATTGGCATCCTCTAGCTTTCTTGAGACCTTTTTATTCTTCTTCCTTTCTGTACTCAACTCTTCAAGTGCAGCAACCAACTCACCTTCCAGATATACTTCAGCCTCATCCTTAAGGTCTTTATCACCTTCCTATTTTTCTTCTATTTTTTCTTCTTCAAATGCCATGAACAGAGCTTCACCTCTTTCTTCTTCAGAATCCTCACTGAGCTTTCGCTGACATTCTTGGATATGAAACTTTTCTTCTTGAAGTTGTTCTTTCTAAAATTTGGTTTCTTCTTCCAGTCACCTTTTTCTTGGTGTGACCCTTCATCATTTTTGGTTTTCTCATGCATTGGACATTTAGCTGCAAAGTGACCGACGCCTCCACAATTGAAGCACTTAAATGGTAACTTTCCTCTATATTTTCCTTTTCCCTTTGTAAGTTTCCGAACAAAGTTAGCTTCTGTTTCATCCGATGTCTCTTCATCCTCAGATTCTTGTTCAACTTTTATATTTTTGTGTGCTTTAAAAGCAACTTCTCTGTCTATGGGCTTAGTTTGTCCTATTCTCATTTCGTATGCAGTCAAAGAACCATGCATCTCATCCATGCTAAAATTATTTAGATCTTTAGCTTCTTCTATAGCAGAAACTTTAGAATTAAATCTTTTGTGAAGAGTTCTAAGTACCTTTTTCATGACGACCGCATCTTCGATTTCTTCATCGAGTCCTCTGATCGCATTAATGATTCCATTGACTCTCAGCATATAGGCCTCTATGTTCTCATCATCATTCATTTTTAATGCTTCGAACTGAGCTCGATGCGTTTGTAGCTTGGCTTCCTTGATCTTGTTGTCTCCTTCATGAATGCTCTTCAGTTTGTCCCACATGTCTTTTGCTATTTTACAGCTCATGATCCTTATCAGTTCACTGTCTACTAGCCCACACATTATGGCATTCTTTGCTTTGGAGTTATTCTCAAACTTTTTCTTCTCGGCAGTATCTGTTGGAGGAGTAGCTGGTATTGTGTATCCACTTTCTACTGACTCCCAAATGTCGTATCCCAATGCACACAGATATGTCTGCATCCTGAGTCTCCAGAATGAGTAATTAGTTCCATCGAACAAAGGAGCTTTGTTTGATGAGAATCCTTCACCACCTGCCATTGTGTTTCTTCCAAGATCACCTTAGCTGATTAAGCTTGTTCAGGAACCTTGCTCTGATACCAATTGATGTTCTCACAATGACACTGAGAGGGGGGGTGAATCAGTGTAGCTATTTAAAATTCAAATCTACAACTTTTAAAGCTGAAGCAAAGAGAACTTAAAAGTAGGTAAAGCAATTATCACAAGAGAGCACACCACAACACACAATATAACGAGGTTCACCAATTTGGCTACTCCTCAAGAATGACTGCTTGGACTACAGTCCAAATCCAGCCTTTGCAAAACACCAATTTTACAATCTGTTTACCAGCACCCACTGGAAGGAGCACCAACCCCTGGTTTATCTACACCAACAGAAAGGAGCACCAACCCCTAATTCAAGCACCAACTTGAACTACACTTTTTAAACTATCAGATTGACATAAGAATGCCTTCACTTATCCAAGACCCTGACTGGTCTACAATTTATCAAAAACTCAGTAAACACTTACGGCTCTGCTTGTCGCTCTCTTGCAGCACTCTTCTAACCCTCTTTCGGTAGCACTTTCTCACATTCAGTAGCAACTAAATTCTCTACGTGACTGTCCTTTTATAACCCTATTTCTCATTGAGACTCCTCGTCTTCTATCACTTTTGTAATCCCACATGTAGTCTATTAACATTCTCTTCTGCCACTTGTCAACTATAACTCCTTCTTTATGTAACTCCTTTTGTATATATAGAGTGGGCATTTCGTCGAACACGTTACATGCAACATATATCTCTACCATGACTGTTCGTCTTCTTGGTCATGACTGTTCGTATTCTTTTCTATGCATGCATGCATTTTTTGATTCTATTTATGTGACTGTTCGATTTCTCCTTCTTTGACTTTTCTTAAAAATAGCTGCATGATTTCTATCTGTAACTGTCACACTAACTTTAGTTAACTCTACTTATTTTGGCTACATGATTTTCCTCTACAACTGCCCCTGTAACTATCGTTCTACTTTCAGTTAACTATCAGTAAGCGTGTTGTAGCGACCTATCGTAAAATCATGACACTTCTATCTCTTTGCACTCTTCTCGCCTTCTACCCATGAAAACATGACATGTCACGATATCGCGACACTTTCGCCTCCTTGCTACTCTTCTTGGCTTCAACCAGTGAAAATAAGACATGTCATGAAATCATGACACTTTCGCCTCCTTGCTACTCTTCTTGGCTTCAACTAGCGAAAATAGAACATGTCATGAAATCGTGACACTTTCGCTTCCTTACCTCTTCTCTAGCTCCAAAAAAGACATGTCATGAAATCGTGACACTTTCACTTCCTTACCTCTTCTCTTGCTCCATGAAAATAGGAACATGTCATGAAAATCATGACATCTTTCTCTTTCGTACACTCTTCTCTGCAAGCACCAGTGAAAACCTGACATGTCATGAAATCATGACACATTCTCTGCCTTGTGCCTTTCTCTGTCTTTCACCCATGAAAACACATGTCATGAAATCGTGACACATGCGCTGCCTTGCACTCTATCTCTTCTTTGGGTCACGAAAACCCGACATGTCATGAAATCGTGACACTTTTTCTCCTTGGCGCTTTTCTTTTGAATGTCATCGAAATCGTGACACTTTTCTCCTTCTTTCTTCTGAAAATGTCATGAAATCGTGACACTTTTCTTTTTTCTTCTGTCTGACACTTTTCTTTTCTTACTTCAGAAATCGTGACACTTTTTCTTTTTTTCGAACATGTCACGAAATCATGACACTTTTTCTTTTCTAACTTATGTGACACTTTTCTTTCTTCTTCCTCTTCCAACATGTCACGAAAATCATGACATTTTTCTTTCTCCTTGTTCTCTTCCAACATGTCACGAAATCATGACAGTTTTCCTTGCGCTTTCTCTCCAACATGTCACGAAATCGTGACAGTTTTCCTTGCTCTTTCTAAACATGTCACGAAATCATGACATCTTTTTCTCTCTCCTCTTTCTCTTCGCTTTGGACCGTGAAAATGAAACATGTCACGAAATCGTGACAGTTTTGCCAGCATTTTCTCTCTCCTCCGATATGTCACGAAATCACGACAGTTTTGCCTGCATTTTCTCTCTCCTTCGATATGTCACGAAATCATGACAGTTTTGCTAGCAGTTTCTCTCTCCTTCGATATGTCACGAAATCGCGACAGAAAACATGTCGCGATATCGCGACAGTTTTCTTACTTGTCTTTTTCTTTGATCCTTTGAATCTGTCTTCTTGGAAATTCACTGTACATGCTCTAACTGACCTCTGAACTCCTGTCCACTGCATCATCTGATCTGTCTGTCTATGTTGACAACAATGACAATACTGTTTCTGCACCTTGCTCAACAGGTTTTAATTGAGGCAATTATACTCTTACTAGCTTGTTATATTGAAGGTCAAAATTCACTAATGGTTGAAGGTTTAGATCCATCCTATTCATATTAAATTTAGTTAGATATGTATCTTGCTAATGTTTGGTAACCAATGCAGATGATTTAATGTTTGATATGGCATGAATGTGGTCATCCCTAACTAGTTCTTTTATATTTATATAGTAGTCTAGCTAATATTGAAATAAACAGTGAAAGATATGATTCAATCCTTGACCAATCAATAGTATATGCGACAAACATTTGGGAAACATTAATTTATTCTTCTATTAGTGTTCTTTGTGCAAATTAGTATTTCTCTATTGGCTAAATGCACTTTTATTTTTTTCTTATTTTTTGTGATTTTGGTAGTTATATTCCTTTAGAAAGAGAAACCTTTAAAGGTTGTAACTCATATCAAAATATTTGAAGCTTGTATTTTAAAACTATATGATGTTTTGAGCTCTTTACAATGGTATTGGTGGTTTTGATTATCTCAACTAAAAAGAGAAAAAATATGTGGGATTATCATGCCATATGTCACAAGTAGCCATGATAAATGGCCAAAATTACTCCATGGAAGACAGAGATAGAAGTTCTTTTGTATAGAAAGGTATTATGACAATTTATTAGTAAGATACCAACAATTATCTTTTTAAAAGAAATAAAACTTTTCTAGTCCAAGGAAGAAGTAGTGCATCTAATAACTACTTTATACATTGATAAGGATTTATATAACAATACCATACTTATCTTGAACCATTATCAATTTGAAATGTTGTAAGTGGTTATTTAAAAAATTTAATGCCACACAATTCAGTTATTTAGAGTTTAATATTCCTACCTTGAAGATGATCAATTTTGGTACTATTAAGGAGTAAATACATTATTTTAAAAATTTGCATGAGGATTTTTGTTCTATCGAGAGAACCACTAAAATTATTATGTATTATGTCCACATGGTACTGAATAATGTTTAATAGAAATATTATTAGGTAGAAAAATTCTTTGATATCCTTTGAATGATTTTTCCATTGCAACCTTTTTCTTCTTTGGATTCTACTTTTTTTTATTCATCACCAAGCATAGTTGAGCCATCACATGGGAAGTTATTTCTCTATTCATGATCATATAAAAGAATATATAAATGAAGAAGTTGATAAAATAGAGAACAAGAAGATAAAATAAGGGGGCATGAATTCTTCAAGAAATCATCTTAGAAGAAATTTATTTATAAATTTTGCAAAAGTTAGGGTCATAATGCTACACATTTATTATCTTTAAATCAAGAATATTGAGTCAAATAAGAAAGTTGGAGGTGATGCTTCTATTTTCTTTGCATAGGATAATGGTTAATATGATACTAATACCTCATAAGCACATGTGGTAATGCATCAATCCTATTATACTTTAACATATTCAAAGGAGTGGATTGTTAATTTTAGAACAACTTGGAATATGAAAAAGCATCTTCATCTCATGATTAGCTATAATAGACAATATCATGTGAGTGAATTACCATTGATGATAATTATTATTTCTAGGTTGTAGGATATGGTGATGCGAATTTTATATCCTCATCCTTTGGAGAATTTTTTCATGTTCCAGGTGTTGTCTCAAACCTTATTTCTAGTTACTACATCACTCACACTAATAAATGGTGGAACTTGGCTTGATATATACGTAATTAAGAATATTAATGATTGATTTAAGATCATGATTTCAAGATGCTATGAGGAACCATATCAAATATTTAATTATTGTGTTTCACCCTCCTCTTCTTCTTCTTCCAAGTAAAATAGGTTTCTTACTATTGTTCCTAAGTTGGATATTTTTAACATGGATAATCAATTTGGACACACCAATTGTGGAGCCTTGAAATATTCAAAGATATAGTAATTTGATATTATTGGCCAAGTTTTACATAATATTATGCACACATTTAGGAAATATTTGATGTATGACTATGATGTTTGAAATCACATCTCTTTATAGAAATAAATAGAAGTAATCCATCCACTCAAATCTTATAAAAATTTATAAAAAGAACAAAATAGAGAAATATATAGTGGGTACACTAAAATAAAGGATGAATATCCAAATGATTCCAAGTAAGGAATATAAATAAGAAGATGATTGCATGGTACATCAACAACGGTTGTTGTAGAAAAAGGCT
The DNA here is from genome assembly GCA_028583015.1 of Wollemia nobilis. Lineage (NCBI taxonomy): Eukaryota > Viridiplantae > Streptophyta > Pinopsida > Araucariales > Araucariaceae > Wollemia > Wollemia nobilis. The sequence continues at coordinate 680,890 of JAQPPZ010000383.1, read as the reverse complement.
ATCTTAGTAGCTCATAAGGATTACTAGAAACCATAGTTTTCATGTAGGAAATAGACTTTGAAAACTTGAGAAGACTATCAAGTCTTCTTGGTCACCTACGATTTCTTGGCCAAGGGATAAGTTTGGTTGTTCTACCTCTCAATAGTTTGAGAAAATAGATTTTTCCTATTACTACCTCTAGGCCATATGGTAAGAAATATGGGACACAAGTACCATTCATTATTTTTGTATAAAATAACCAATTACCATATGTTCATTAGGTTGTCCTATTAGGACCACCTTGTGGTTGGAAACAAAGAAATTATCAAAATAGATGATTAGGGAATCCAAGATAAGAATGGATAGACCTCAAATATCTAGGAGTAAATAGATAGTCCCATATTATGGTGGTTTGTTCTATGGAAGAAAATGAGTAAAAGGGTATGTCTAAAATAGGATAATTATCACAAGGAAGAAGACAACAACAATAAGGAATAAATGGTCTAGAATAAAATTGAATAAGAGAAAAGCAAATATGATAGAGTAGAGAGAAAGTGAGAAGAGATATGGCTTACAATTCCAGAACATCAAGGCAAGAGGGTTCTTGTATGGATAATAGACATACCAATTGATGTTCAAATGACCATACAAATGGAAACAATTGTACAAATGAATGTCATACAAAAGGAACTGATCATATAGATGATCATTATATAGAGGACATAGGCCATACAATTAACAATTATTGTATGAATAGTGTCATACAAAAATAGAAAGAATATCATAAAAATTGAGGTAATTGAATGACAGATCAAACAAAAATGTAAGGTCAACAAGAAGAAGTAGATCCGTTGGCCATAATTATAATTGAGATAGAAATAGGGGTGTCCATACAAATTGTACAAAATGCTTAATGTTTGACAATATAATTATCTCTATGTAAATAATAAGTTTTCAAATTAATATATAAATAATTAAAATAGAAAACAAAAAAAATAGAAAAATGCATGCAAAAAGGATGAGGTGGTAAACTAATGATCACCTGATAGTTAATGCATGTAGGTACTAAAACATTTTCTCTTAAAATATATAATAAAAGAGTGCATTTGTTGTAACTAGGTAATTTATTCTAGTACCAAATGGAGAACAAGGTAGTGCATGCAGAAGGAGAGAAGTTGATGGGAGCGCATATACCTAAGGATGAAATAAAGGTGAAGGTGCATCATAGTGTAGAAATATTGATATATAAGGATATACATAGAGTAATATAAAGTAAATAAATCAATAATAAAGAAATATTGAAAATGAGTTGAACTTGTACAAGGTAGAAGCATGAGGGTTATGGAATTATTATGCGAGAGTGGAATCACTACACAGGATTAACCTTGCTAGAAATAGTCATACCAATGCAAGTTGGAATTATATGGTAGATTGACATAGGAATTTATCATGTGAAGTCACACTAGTAGGCTGTCATGCAAGTAGAAACAACCCTATACCATGCAAACAACTGAAGATACTATTGTTCAAATGACATGGTGGATGATAGTGTTATATAACTACAAGTGACATACAAATAGGGAGTTGTATGGTAGTGTCATATATATAGGGAATAAGCAACTATACAAGCATAATTGTAGTTGGATATTAAATTTGATAAAGGCTAAAAGTATGTAAAATTTACTATTATTGATAAAATATACTGAATGGAGCAGTAGAAAGAAAATCTATTGAAACTAAGGCCACAAATATGATCTTGTTCACATGGTGAAGAAGTTATACTATATACAAGGTGAGGACTTGTAGAATAGGTACATGCAAGAAAAGTGGAATGACAGAGGCAATATGATAATATATTGAGGACAAGTACTCCATGAGGACAAGATATAAAAGTTGTACCTTAGAAGAAAGTAAAAACAAAAGAGTACATGCCAATACTACTGCATGAGATGACGTGGTAGTAGCTAGTAGATGAAATTTATCAAAACTAGTTAAATAAGACTCATCATGACCCACTAAACGATGCATTCAATAATGTAGGTGTACATCACATTTTGTAAATATCAAATTTTGAAAGAGTTTTTCAAGGATCAGTTGGTTTGGATAAAGTGCAAATATGATGAGAACCATCATATGAGTCATATGGTGATTGGTTATTAAGAGATGCATACAGTATTTTTATTGGGTAACTCTAATAAGATATTTGGGTTGACAACTTTAACAATAATATGATGAAAGACTTAGTAGATTTACATTAATGGCATGAAATAATAAGCTATATCACTAATATCAACCTAGAGGAGGCAACAAAGATACTAAAATATAGGAGCCATGGGATGAAGAGCATCCAACTAAATATCTTGGAGCTATAATGTGATATGAATGTGATTATGTCAAAATTATCAAGAGAACAAAGATTGTCAAAGATGCTTGCTTGGATTATCCCATACATGGAAGGTATAATTGATGGAGTTACATATAATTAGGTGACACACTTGGTATATCATATTAGGAATTTCTTAATGTAATTTAATAAAAATTTTATGGCTTTGCATGCTATTATCCTATTGATGAAGGCTACAACAAAGGAGAGGATACAATTTCCTAGATTGAATCTACTAAGAGTAATTTTGAAGCATCATTCAACAATATGATGGTGGTTCCATGTGATACCACTAGGCCAACTACTTTAATTAGGAAGAAGAAGAAGAAAAGTATACCAAAGAAAAGAAAGGATTGATAGCATTTGAAGGATGAGGAGTTCAAATTCCTAGGGAACTAAAATTAGCCACAACAAGAGGAGTTATAATAAACAAAAATGAGGAGGAAGTTGAAGGAACACTTGGAATATCAACCTAATCCATGAAAAAAATCATAGCCAAAAAGAAAAATCATAGCCAAAAAGAATCAATTTCTTGGCATACTTTATATAGTAGTTAGTCATAGGCATTGATAAAATTCATAGTGTAATGGAATTAATGGATAACCAATAGCAAGAAATAGAGGAAAAACTTTGATAGGTAAATTAAGAAGCCAAAGTAGAACTACCTAGACTAATAAGGAATATTTAGGAGAAAACCAAGGTATATGAGGTATAGGATCAACTTATCAAGAAGTTGAAGACAAATTGTTTAGTAAAAAATATAATAGAGGTAAATACTAATGAGGTCAAGCACCATGACCAACTAATATTAGTTAAATATTAGGAATTGGTAGAAAAAACCAAGAGGGAAGTTGAATTGAAAGCTAGGATAGTTGATATTGATAAAAAATTAGATTAATATGGTATGAAGTGTGGCCAATATCATGCTTATTCCAAGCACCTAAAAGGAGTAAATGAATCTTATAAACTACAAATCCAAGATCTTATAAGAATTCTTATTCTAACCTCTCAACATAACCTGACTTCCTAGGAGCAGAGATAGATGTTGATGAGGGCATTGACCAAAATAAAGGTGAGGGTAGATGTGGGAGTTGGATCTGGATAACCGAAGTCTTAGTATAAATAGTAGAAGTAAGAAGTGTTAAATCATATGAAATGTAACAAAATTAAAGTTAATGTAATATAAGTATGCATGAAATATAATTTTGTCAGACATAAAGGAAGGTAACATCATCATTAATATTTGGTAACCGAATATATATATATATATATATATATATATACATGAAAATGAGATATAATATAAATTTTTATATAGCCCTACTTCCATAGAATTTTCTATTTTTAATATATTTATAGTTCTTTATTTTTATTTTTTTATAAATTTAATTAATGAGATTTTCTTTTATTGGTATCTAAGGTTGGGCATTGTTATCCTACCACAATCTCTCATTCTGAGGTTATCAATTGGAAATTGAACATACAATATCATACACATGCCCCATTAAAATGTTGGACCTCCTCAAGAGCCAAAAACCAAACCTTTGTATATGTATATTTTAAAATGGTTGGACCAAGGAAAGGTTTTATGGAAGGCGTTTATGCAAAGGTGTTTTTTTTAGACATGTGGTCATAGAGCAAGGATTATAACTAGCCTTTAAAAAGTTAAAAAATTAAGGGCTTGTTATTTTTCACAAATAAGAACCAATTATGATTAATCTTGCTTTATGTGGGATATTAAAAGTAGTTTATCATGAATTTCTCATAGATCACATAAGTGTTAACAAAATTTTATGGAAAAGTATTATCTATGAATTAGGAAAGAAAGCTTTGATAAATGTACTACTTTTAAATAATTCAAATGTTTGTTACAGAAACATTTTATTTAAAACCTTATTTTACAAAGAAATTTAAAACTTCTCCAAGGCTCTTGTTTGCTTAATTACTTTAAATTTGCTTGATTGCTTGTGAAAATATAAAAATATGTTGAACACCTTAGAGGTGCAAGTAACTATTAACAAGAGGCCTATGGTTTGGTATTTATTTGATTTGCAATGTTCTTTGTTATTCATGCAACTTATAAAAAAAATTAATATTATTGATCTTCTTTCTACTTAGAAATGACAATCCTGGAACGGTGATTTAATCTATTTTATCTTCTCTTGTTAACAAATTGTATTTTATTTTGTTATCAAATTTTATCTTCTTTTGTTAACAAATTTTATCTTCCTTTGTTAAGCAAATTTTTCATCTTCTTTTGTTAATAATTTTTATCTTCCTTTATTAAGCTTTGTTTGGGCATGAAAGAAAATTGACTAAAATATAACTTTGCAATGTAGGAGCTTTGGAATATCACACTAATTATTTATTTTAATGATTTTTTTGGTAGGTAAAATTTCTTAAGTGCGGGGTTTAAATGGGCTCCAAACCCAAGTACATAAACTGGTAGCTAAAACAATAGCAAAATATTATACAAGCCTACACATTGACCAACTACAACCTGAATGAAAAGGACCAAACAGTAGTAGAGAATGCTGAGTAGATGATTGATTAATCCAAATGCCTCAACAATACCAGTTATAATATATATAGCTTCGCTCCTCGATCTTGATGTTGTTAAGCCATATAAATAAATATTATTCAACGAGGTTAAATACTTATAGATGCACTCTATAAAATATATCATGATTATCATCATTGATGTTAAAATTTAGATTATTTAGAGTTAAACTAATTTAATTTTGTATCTTGTAGCAATTAATCCCAATACAGTTCTTTCTATGTTATCAATATTTTATTTTTAACCATGATACTAATTTCTGCATGAAAATGAGATATAATATAAATTTTTATATAGCCCTACCTCTATAGATTTTTCTATTTTTAATTATTTGTAGTTTTTTTTTTTAATTTAGTTCATGTGAATTCTTTTTACGACCTATATTTAAGTTTGGGCATTCTCATCCTACCATGGTCTCTCATAAGGAGAATATCTAAGCATATCATTAGGGAATTTAACACACAATCCCATAAACACATGCAACTGTTTAAATTTTGAACCTCCTCCCAAAGGCTAGGTGGATTGGTAAGTTCTTTTTTGGTAAGGTATTTACGAAGAAGAAACCCAGGTTCAAACCTCAGGGGCAACTTCTTGGTAAAGTTAGTAGTCTGATCTAAATTTATTGAATGCACACTAGACCAATGATGACAGTATGAATCTTGAGCAACTTGTGGTCCACTTTATAATGGGTCAACAATAATGAAGAAAAATATGTTTGGTGGAAGCAGTCCTTGTGGTTTTAACCCTACGCTTGTTAGTTACAAAAAATAGTGTGGTTGTGACCAAATATTCTATGTAACCAAAAAAAAAAATTGGACCTCCTCAAAAAGAGCCAAAGCCCAAACTGTTGTATATGTATATTTTAAAATGGTATGGTCATATTCATGTTTTATTCTTATCTGTTTTCTCTTTAAAATGTATTTAAAAGGTTGGACCAAGGAAAGGTTTTATGGAATGCATTAATACAAAGGTGTTTTTTTAGACATGTGGTCATAGAACAATGAATTATAACTAGCCTTAAAAAGTTAAAAATTAAGAGTCTGTTATTTTCCACAAACAAGAACCAATTATGATTAATCTTGCTTCACATAGAATATTAGATGTAGTTTATCATGAATTTATCATAGATCATATAACTGCTAACAAAATTTCCATGGAAAAGTATTATCTATGAACTAGGAAAAAAATCCTAGATAACATTTCAAGAGTTTAAACAAAACCTTGATAAATGTATTGTTTTTAAAGAATTCAAATTAGAATATTTTTTTTGTCCCCTAAAAATATGTGTGGTATGATGATTAGAAGCATGTTGAGTCAAAAAGATGATAATGGGTATGATCATCTAATTTACTTCAGTAACAAACAATTGAACAATGCCAATGTAAATTATACATTTATATAAAAAGAAGCATTGCCTATAATATTTGTAATAACAAAGTCTACAAAATTTCTTTTACTATAGATGTTCATCATTACTAGGGACCATAATGTCCCTACGTATAACATGTTCAAACAGTATGTACTTCCCTCTTTTTTTATAAATTTTTGAAACTTCCAATTTTATGGGAATAATCCAAGGATTGTTTTTCTTTATTCAAAAGTAATGGTCATTTTGATGAGAATATGTCATGAATGGATGTTTGTTATAGAAATTTTTTGTTTTCATTACAATGGGTGTCTAACACCTTGTGAGGTGATTTGGTTGGGAGGTAAATGTAAGGTATTTGAGACATGTTGGTTGGTATTTTGACTCCCTTATGCACCTTGTATTTTCCTCTTTGTAACACATAAATAACCTTCTAAAGCAAGACGTAGTGGATAATAAGCTTGCTCAATGTCTCTAAGACATTAAGTTTTTGAGATTTCAAGGTTGTACCCTCAAACCATGGATCCCTTGCTTTTACCAATGGAATATTTCATTCCTATGATACTAAAGCAATGGATTTATTGGATGGTTGGTATGGTTGGATTTTTTTAATCATGCTCTGGCCTAGGTTATAGTAAGAAGGGATCCCTTTGGAACTGCTGGTTACTCACTTGTAATGCTTGTCATTTTTTTATTGCTAGCAATATTCTTTGGCTTTAGTTGAGCCAATTGTACTCTTACTAGCTTGTTATATTCAAGGTCAAAATTCACTAATGGTTGAAGGTTTAGATCCATCCTATTCATATTAAATTTAGTTAGATATGTATCTTGCTAATGTTTGGTAGCTAATGCAGATGATTTAATGTTTGATATGGCATGAATGTGGTCATCCCTAACTTTTTTTTTTATATTTATATAGTAGTCTAGCTAATATTGAAATAACAAGTGAAATATATGATTCAATTCTTGACCAATCAATAGTATATGTGACAAGCATTTAGGAAACATTAATTTATGCTTCTATTAGTGTTCTTTGTGCAAAATAGTATTTCTCTATTGGCTAAATGTAATTTTATTTTTTTCTTATTTTTTGTGATTTTTGTAGTTATATTCATTTAGAAAGAGAAACCTTTAAATGTCGTAACTCATATCAAAACATTTGAAGCTTGTATTTTAAAACTATATGATGTTTTGAGCTCTTTACAATGGTATTGGTGGTTTTGATTATCTCAACTAAAAAGAGAAAAATTATGTGGGATTATCATGCCATATGTCACAAGTAGCCATGATCAATGGCCAAAATTACTCCATGGAAGATAGATATAGAAGTTCTTTTGTATAGAAAGGGATTATGACAATTTATTAGTAAGATAATAACAATTATCTTTTTAAAAGAAGTAAAACTCTTCTAGTCCAAGGAAGAAGTAGCGCATATAATAACTACTTTATACATTGATAATGATTTATATAACAATACCATACTTATCTTGAACCATTGTCAATTTGAAATGTTGTCAGTGGCTATTTAACAAATTTAATGCCACACAATTCAGTTATTTAGAGTTCAATATTGCTACCTTGAAGATGATCAATTTTGGTACTATTAAGGAGTAAATACATTATTTTAAAAAGTTGCATGAGGATTTTTGTTCTATCGAGGGAACCACTAAAATTCTTATGTATTATGTCCACATGGTACTGAATAATGTTTAATAGAAATATTATTAGGTAGACACATTCTTTGATATCCTTTGAATGATTTTTCCATCGCAACATTTTTCTTCTTTGGATTCTACTTTTTTTTATTCATCACCAAGCATAGTTGAGCCATCACAAGGAATGTAATTTCTCTATTCATGATCATATAAAAGAATATATAAATTAAGAAGTTGATAAAATAGAGAACAAGAAGATAAAATAAGGGGGCATGAATTCTTCAAGGAATCATCTTAGAAGAAATTTATTTATAAATTTTGCAAAATTTAGGTTCATGATGCTACACATTTATTATATTTAAATCAAGAATATTGAGGCAAATAATAAATTTGGAGGTGATACTTCTATTTTATATGCATAATATGATGGTTAATATGAGACTAATACCTCATAAGCACATGTGGTAATGCATTAATCCTATTATACTTTAACATCTTCAAAGGAGTGGATTGTTAATTTTAGAACAACTTGGAATATGAAAAGGCATCTTCATCTCATGATTAGCTATAATAGACAATATCATGTGAATGAGTCACCATTGGTGATAATTATTATTTCTAGGTTGTAGGATATGGTGATGTGAATTTTATATCCTCATCCTTTGGAGAATTTTTTCATGTTCCAGGTGTTGTCTCAAACCTTCTTTCCAGTTACTACATCACTCACACTAATAAATGGTGGAACTTGGATTGATATATATGTAATTAAGAATGTTAATGATTGATTTAAGATCATGATTTCAAGATGCTATGAGGAATCATATCAAATATTTAATATTGGCGGTTCACCCTCCTCTTCTTCTTCTTCCAAGTAAAATAGGTTTCTCACTATTGTTCCTAAGGTGGATAAAAATTAACATGGATAATCAATTTGGACATGCCAATTGTGGACCCTTGAAATATTCAAAGATATAGTAATTTGATATTATTGACCAAGTTTGACATAAGATTATGCACTCCTTTAGTAAATATTTAATGTAGGACTATGATGTTTGAAATAACATATCTTTATAGAAATAAATATAAGTAATCCATCCACTCAAATCTTATAAAAATTTATAAAAAGAACAAAAGAGAGAAATATATAGTGGGTACACTAAAATAAAGGATGAATATCCAAATTATTCCAAGTAAGGGATATAAATAAGAATATGATTGCATGGTACTTCATCAACGGTTGTTGTAGAAAGAGGCTATCTTCGTAGCTCATAAGGATTACTAGGAACCATAGTTTTCATGTAGGAAATGGACTTTGAAAACTTGAGAAGACTATTAGGTCTTCTTGGTCACCTACGATTTCTTGGCCAAGGGATAAGTTTGGTTGGTCTACCTCTCAATAGTTTGAGAAAATAGATTTTTCCTATTACTACCTCTAGGCCATATGGTAAGAAATATGGGACAAAAGTACCATTCATTATTTTTGTATAAAATAACCAATTACCATATGTTCATTAGGTTGTCCTATTAGGACCACCTTGTGGTTGGAACCAAAGAAATTATCAAAATAGATGATTAGGGAACCCAAGAGAAGAATGTATGGACCTCGAATATCTAAGAGTAAATAGATAGTCCCATATTATGGTGGGTTGTTCTATGGAAGAAAATGAGTAAAAGAGTATGTCTAAAATAGGATAATTGTCACAAGGAAGAAGACAACAACAATAAGGAATAAATGGTCTAGAATAAAATTGAATAAGAGAAAATCAAATATGATAGAGTAGAGAGAAAGTGAGAAGAGATATGGCTTACAATTCTAGAACATCAAGGCAAGAGGGTTCTTGTATCGATAATAGCCATACCAATTGATGTTCAAATGACCATACAAATGGAAACAATTGTACAAATGAATGTCATACAAAAGAAACTGATCATATAGATGATCATTATATAGACGACATAGGCCATACAATTAACAACTATGGTATGAATAGTGTCATACAAAAATAGAAAGAATATCATACAAATTGAGGTAATTGAATGACAGATCAAACAAAAAGGTAAGATCAACAAGAAGAAGTAGATCCATTGGCCATAATTGTAATTGAGATATAAATAGGGGTGTCCATACAAATTTCATAAAATGCTTAATGTTTGACAATATAATTATCTCTTTGTAAATAATAAGTTTTCAAATTAATATATAAATAATTAAAATAGAAAAAAAATAGAAAAATGCATGCAAAAAGGATGAGGTGGTAAACTAATGATCACCTGATAGTTAATGCATGTAGGTACTAAAACATTTTCTCTTCAAATATATAATAAAAGAGTGCATTGGGTGTAACTAGGTAATTTATTCTAGTACCAAATGGAGAACAAGCTAGTGCATGTAGAAGGAGAGAAGTTGATGGGAGCGCATATCCATAAGAATGAAATGAAGGTGAAGGTGCATCGTAGTGTAGAAATATTGATAGAGAAGGATATATATAGAGTAATATAAAGTAAATAAATCAATAATTAAGAAACATTGAAAATGAGTTGAACTTGTACAAGGTAGAAGCATGAATAGTTTTCTAGTAAAAGCATGAGGGTTATGGAATTATTACGAGAGAGTGGAATCACTACATAGGATTAACCTTGCTATAAATAGTCATACCAATGCAAGGTAGAATTATATGGTAGATTGACATAGGAATTTATCATGTGAAGTCACACTAGTAGGCTGTCATGCAAGTAGAAACAACCCTATACCATGCAAACAACTGAAGATACTATTGTTCAAGTGACATGGTGGATGATAGTGTTATATAACTACAAGTGACATAAAAATAGGGAGTTCTATGGTAGTGATGCAGGAGCATCCGACGATAGCAGAGCAATCTTGCATCAACCAAATTTTTCTAAGTGTTTTGCAAAAACAAGGCAGAAGATGCAGTAGACAGAGGGTCGTGAAATCGTGACATGTCGTGATTTCATTACATGTCACGAAATTGCGACATCGCACGACAAAAAATAAACAACAAACGTCATGATATCACGACGTCGTGATATCACGATGTCACAAAATCATGATATCGCCAAGGCAACAGAATGTTCGAAGACGAAATGTCACGAAATCGCAACATCGTGAAATCGTGACGTTGCCAAGGCAACACAAGGCTCGAAGACAAAACGTTGCAAAATTTTGACATTGCAAAATTGCAACATCGCCAAGGCAACAAAAGGCTTGAGGATGAAACGTCATAAAATTGTGATGTCACAAAATCGTGACGTCGCCAAGACAACAAAAGGCTCGAAGACGGAACGTCGTGAAATCATGACCATAATTGAATAACAGAGTCACGATAGAGTGACGTCGTGATATCATGACCAAGGAAAAAAATGGAGGGCATGATGGAATTATGTTGCAATATCGTGACATGTCGTGATATCGTGACCGTAAGAAAAACACGCGATCGGCCATGCACGCACTAAAAATGAGGCAGCAGTCACAGAGGAATATTCTGACAAGCATGTCGGCCACGCATGCACTAAAAATGAAGCAGTAGTTGCAAAAGAATATTCTGACAAGTGTGTCGGCCACTAAGTCAGGTGGTAGTTGCAGGTCATGGGCAATTTGAAAACGCAGAGGATCAAGACCTCAATAAAAACCAAAAAATTGTAATGAGATGGGCTGGCAAACCGCAGATTGCGCTGATATATTTTTATAAAATTCTTCCAAAGCTATTGAACAAAAAATTTGGATCTTGTTTATTTGCATTCTATTATATGTTATATCTGTACTCCACTAAGGCAATAGAAGGCTCGAAGATGGAACGTCGTGAAATAACGACATTGCCAAGGCAACAGAAGGCTCAAAGACAAAACATCGTAAAATCACGACATCATGAAATCGTGACATCGTGAAATCGCAACATCGCCAAGGCAACAGAAGGCTCGAGGATGGAACGTCACAAAATCATGATGTCACAAAATCGCGACGTCTCCAAGACAACAGAAGGCTCGAAGATGGAACGTCACAAAATCGTGATGTCGCAAAATCATGACATCGTGAAATCACGACCACAGCTGAATAACAGAGGCATGATAGAGTGACGTTGCGATATCACGACCAAGGCAAAAAATGGAGGACGCGATGGAATTACATAGCGATATCGTGACATGTCGTGATATCGCGACTGTAAGGAAAACACACGGTCAGCCATGCACGCATTGAAAATGAGGCAGCAGTCACAGAGGAATATTCTAACAAGCATGTCGACCACGCGTGCACTAAAAATGAAGCAATAGTTGTAGAAGAATATTTTGACAAGCGTGTCGGCCACTGAGTCAGGTGGCAGTTGCAGGTCATGGGCAATTTGAAAACGCAGAGGATCGGGGCCTCAATAAAAACCCAGAAATTGTAATGAGACGGGCTGGCAAACCGCAGATTGCGGTGATATATTTCTGTAAAATTCTTCCAAAGCTATTCAACAAAAAATTTGGCTCTTGTTTCTTTGCATTCTATTCTATGTTAGATCTGTTCTCCACCAAGTGGTATCAGAGCCAAAAGTTCTTGAGTGTGCAAGTAGATCATCGAAAGTGAGGCAGTTTGCACCAGGATCTGTGGAAGGGCTTGTGATTGAGTGAGCAGAATGCCTCCAAGAAGAAACCCTATTGGTGGGAGAGGCATGGCGACAGCAGAAGATGTCCGAGTTTTGCAGAGGCAAATGCAAGCCCTGCAAGAAGAGATGCGTAGAAGATTGGAGCTAAGAAGAGATGAAGGTAGTGAAGAGGAAGATGACGAAGAAGAGGGCCAGCCTGAGGAAGAAGAAGAAGCAATAGATCCTGCATAAGCCAGACTATACAAAGCCATATCCCAGATTGGGAAGAGGCCGAAGATGGAGGTTTCCATGTATTCTGGGAACCTTGATCCAAAGGAATTGATCGACTGGATCAACGATCTAGAAGAGTACTTTGAGTACGAGGAGGTTGAGGACCCTGATAGGGTCAGATTCGCTAAGACCAAACTGAAAGGTCATGCCAACATATGGTGGAAGGGAGTGCAGCTAGAGTGAAATAGAAGAGGAAAAGAGAGAATAACAAAATGGGAATGGATGGTAGAAAAGCTGAAGAGGCAGTTCATCCCTGGTGATTATGAGTTAGACCTGCTAAAGAAAATGCAAGGTTTGAGGCAATCAAGTAAGTCTGTAAAAGAATACACAGAAGAGTTCCATAAAATTATGATCAGAACAGGCCACTCAGAAGCCAACAAGGAGAAAGTAGCCCATTATATTAATGGGTTACGAACAATTATTCAAGAGGAATTAAGTCTGGTCAGGATGACCACCATCGAGGATGCTTACCAATTTGCCCTAAGAGTTGAAGAAAAGCTCAATAGGAGGTTTGAGAACAAGCAAAGAGGAAGAGGTCGTGGCGAAAGAATCGACGGAAGAACCAATGGAAGACGAAATGAAGATTCTCAGAAGAATGGAGAAAGTAGCAGTAATCAGGAACAAAGGGGAGAAAATACCTACCGCCCCCGTAATCAGAACAATGATTACCGAAGGGGAAGGGGCAGAGATGGACGTGGCCAGGGAAGAGGCAGATTTTGTGGAACTTGTTTCCAGTGTGGAGAAGAGGGACATCACCAATACGAGTGTCCACAACAACAAGAAAGGATTAATAGGAGGTCGAAAGGTAATGCCAGAGCCATGGTCGTTGATGAAGATGCTAGATCTGAGCATTCTAAAGAAGCAGAGAGAGGAGAAGTAATGATCATGAGGAGAGTCCTACTGAATGAGGAGGGGGACGCAGATCAGAGGAAAAGCTTATTCCACACAAGGTGTAAATGCACGGGTAAGATTTGCAATATTATTATTGACAACGGTAGCACGGATAACCTAGTTTCAGAAGGAATGGTTACAAAGCTACAACTAGAGAGGAAGAGACACCCGCATCCATATCGGATCGTGTGGTTGCAGAAGGACCATAAGGTTTTGGTCAGTGAGCAATGCCTGGTAAAATTCAATATTGGGAATTACCATGATGAGGTCCTGTGCGACATCCTACCCATGGATGCTTGCCATTTGCTATTGGGAAGGCCATGGCAGTTTGACAGGTGCGCGGTTCATGATGGTCATGCCAACACCTACTCCGTAACAAAGAATGGAATGCGTCATAAGCTGAAACCCCTGAAGGAGGTGGAAGAAAAGGTATGTGGCAGTGCCAAAATTTGCTTAGTTGATGGGAGAAAATTTTTAGATGATTTGAAGCATGAACATTTGTGTTATGCAATAATTCCTAGAGTTAGGGAGAAAGAATGCAAAGATACCCCAGCAGAAGTCCTAGATCTGTTGGAGGAATTTCCAGATATTATATCTGATAATGTGCCTGAGGGTTTACCCCCAATAAGGAAGATCAGTCACCATATAGATTTGGTGCCAGGATCGAGCTTGCCCAATAAAGCTACACATAGAATGATGCCTATAGAAACTGAGGAGCTAAACAGGCAGGTCCAGGAGTTGCTGGAGAAGGGACTAATTCGGGAAAGCTTGAGTCCATGCGTAGTGCCTACAGTGCTAGCACCAAAGAAATATGGAGAGTGGAGAATGTGTACAGACTCTCGAGCCATCAACAAGATCACAATAAAATATAGATTTCCATTGCCAAGAATGGATGACATAATGGACTGTTTGAGTGGAGCCAAGTACTTCACCAAGATTGACCTCAAGAGTGGTTACCATCAGATTCATGTCAGAGAAGGAGATGAGTGGAAGACAACCTTCAAGACCAGAGAGGGTTTGTATGAGTGGTTGGTCATGCCATTTGGGCTATCCAATGCACCAAGTACCTTCATGCGGCTGATGAATGAGGTACTGAAAGAATTTTTAGGCAAATTTGTCATTGTCTATTTAGATGATATATTAATATTTAGTAGAACCCTGGAAGAGCACCTGATGCACATCAGAAGGGTTTTTGAGAAGCTATGGGAGGAGCAATTATTAATTAATTTGAAAAAGTGTAATTTTGTAAAGAAGGAGTTAGTGTACCTAGGATTTGTCATCTCAGCAGAAGGTCTAAAAATGGACCCAAAAAAGGTGAGAGCTATCATCGAATGGCCTACTCCGAGAAGCACAATAGAGGTAAGATCATTTCATGGTCTAGCAAGCTTTTACAAAAAATTCATTAGAAATTTCAGCAGCATTTGTGCACCCCTTACAGAAACAATGAGAGGGGATAAGAAAGAATTTAAGTGGACCTTAGGAGCAGATAAGAGTTTTGATGTGTTGAAGAAGAAGGTCACAGAGCAACCTGTTTTGGCACTTCCAGACTTTAACAAGGTATTTCAGGTAGATTGTGATGCCAGTGGTAGTGCAATAGGGGCTGTACTAAGTCAGGAAGGCAGACCTGTTGCTTACTTTAGTGAGAAACTCAATGATGCTAGGAAAAAGTATTCAGTTTATGATCAAGAGTTTTATGCTATAGTTCAGGCTCTAAAGAAGTGGAGGCATTATTTATTGCCAAAAGAGTTTGTTCTATTTACTGATCATCAGGCCTTACAGTATATCAATAGCCAAACAAAACTGAATCAGAGACACTTGAAGTGGGTTGAGTTTCTCCAAAGTTATACCTTTGTGTTGAAGCACAGAAGTGGAAAATCAAACAGAGTTGCAGATGCCTTAAGTAGAAGGCAGAATTTGCTGATTGAAATGACGGTGGAAGTGGTAGGATTTGAAGAACTGAAGGGTTTGTACCCTAAAGATCCTGATTTTGCAGAAGCCTAGATGGCTTGCTTGGCACCTGTTACTGTGGATAGGACAAAGTGGTTGGATTTTCTAATCCAAGATGGAATGTTGTTCCGAAGAAGTCAATTATGCATTCCAAGGAGTTCCATGCGGGAAAACCTAGTCAAGGAGAAACACAGCGGAGGACTGGCTGGACATTTTGGTCGGGATAAGACCATTGCCCTGGTGAGTGAGAACTACTATTGGCCGCAACTGCAGCAAGATGTGAAAAGGTTTGTGCAAAGTTGTAGAATATGCTAGATGGCAAAAGGCATGAGGCAGAACATTGGATTATATCAGCCGTTACCTGTACCTGAGAGGCCATGGGAGGACGTCAGCATGGATTTCATTCTTGGATTGCCGAGAACACAGAGGGGAAATGACTCCGTATTTGTGGTGGTTGACAGATTTTCCAAGATGGCACATTTTATTCCCTGCCAGAAAATAAGTGACGCGGTTCACATTGCAGGGTTATTTTTCAAGGAAGTGGTACGACTTCACGGTCTACCAAAAAGCATCGTTTCTAACAGAGATACAAAGTTTGTTGGGTATTTCTAGAGAACCTTGTGGAAGAAGTTGAAGACAGATCTGAAATTCAGTTCTGCATACCACCCACAGACTGATGGACAGACAGAGGTGGTAAATAGAAGTCTGGGTAATTTATTGAGATGCTTGATAGCAGATAAACCCAAGGGATGGGATTTGGTTTTGCCGCAGGCAAAATTTGCATACAACAATTCTGTCAATAAGAGCACAAACAAATCTCCATTCCAGGTCATATATGGAAACAACCCAAGAAATGTTTCTGAGCTGAGGAAATTGGATAAAGGGGAAAAGTGCAGTGCCGAGGCTGAGGAATTTGCGAAACATATGAAAAGTCTGCATGAAGAAGTAAAGAAACAAATTACAAAAATGAATACTCAATATAAGACAAGGGCAGACCAGAAGCGACGGTTCAAAGAGTTCGAAGTAGGAGATGAAGTCATGGTCCATCTCAGAAAAGAAATATTTCCTGCCAAAACCTATAACAAGTTGAAGATGAAGAAGTTTGGGCCATGCAAAATAATGGAAAAATGGGATTCAAGAAATGCATATGAAGTGGAATTGCCAAGTTGGCTTGACATTTCGCCTATTTTTAACATTTCAGATTTAGTGGAATACCATGAGGGAGAGAGTACAGAGGCACCAAGTATAGAGTTATGGCGAATTCTAGCATCTACCCCAACCACAGACGAGATCGAGGAAATATTAGACACTCGTGAAGGCAGAAGCACCAGGAACAAACAATATTCTGAATATTTGATAAAGTGGAAGGGCAGACCTATAGAAGATGCAACTTGGTTGTCAAAAATAGAGGTTGACCGCCTGGGTCTTCCCCTAATAGAACAGAAGTGAGGATCACTTCTCAATCCACCCCGGGTGTCTGATGCAGGAGCATCCGATGGCAGCAGAGCAATCTTGCATCAACCAAATTTTTTTCTAAGTGTTTTGCAAAAATAGGGCAGAATATGCAGTAGACGGAGGGCCATAAAATCGTGACATGTCACGATTTTGTGACATGTCACGATTTCGTGACATGTCGCGATATCGCGACGTCGCGATATCACGACCAAAACAAACAACAGAAGGCTCGAAGATGGGATGTCATGATATCGTGACATCGCCAAGGCAACAGAAGGCTCGAAGATGAAATGTCACAAAATTTTGATGCCACCAAGGCAACAGAAGGCTCGAAGACAGAACGTCGTGAAATCGCGACGTCACAAAATCGTGACGTCACAAAATTGTGACGTCGCAAAATCATGATGTCGCCAAGGAAACAGAAGGCTCGACGATGGAACATCATGAAATCACGATGTCACCAAGACAACAGAAGGCTTGAAGATGGAATGTCATGAAATCATGATGTCGCAAAATCATGACGTCGAGAAATCATGACCACAACTGAATAACGGAGGTACGATAGAGTGACGTCGCGATATCGTGGCATGTCACAATATCACGACCAAGGCAAAAAATGGAGGATGTGATGGAATTACGTCACGATATCATGACATGTCACGATATCGCGATCATAAGAAAAACACGCGGTAGGCCACGCGTGCACTAAAAATGAGGCAGTAGTCATAGAGGAATATTTTGACAAGCATGTCGACCACGCGTGCACTAAAAATGAAGCAGCAGTTGCAGAAGAATATTCTAACAAGCGTGTCGACCACTCAGTTAGGTGGCAGTTGCAAGTCATGGGCAATTTGAAAATGTAGAGGATCAGGGCCTCAATAAAAACCCAAAAATTGTAATGAGATGGGCTGGCAACCGCAGATTGCGGTGATATATTTTTGTAAAATTCTTCCAAAGCTATTGAATGAAAAATTTGGCTCTTGTTTCTTTGCATTCTATTCTGTGTTAGATCTGTACTCCACCAGGTAGTGTCATATATATAGGGCATAAGCGACTATACAAGCATAATTGTAGTTGGATATTAAATTTGATAAAGGCTAAAATTGTGTAAAATTGACTATTATTGATAAAATATACTAAATGGAGTAGTAGAAAAAAAGTCTATTGAAAATAAGGCCACAAATAGGATCTTGTTCACATGGTGAAGAAGTTAGACTATCTACAAAGGTGAGGACTTGTAGAATAGGTACATGCAAGAAAAATGGAATGAGAGAGGCAATATGATAATATATTGAGGATAAGTACTCCATGAGGACAATATATAAAAGTTGTACCTTAGAAGAATGTAAAAACAAAAGTGCGCATGCCAATACTACTGCATGAGATGATATGGTAGTAGCTAGTAGATAAAATTTATCAAAACTAGTTAAATAAGACTCATCATGAGCCACTAAAGGATGCATTCAATAATGTAGGTGTACATCACCTTTTGTAAATATCAAATTTTTAAAGAGTTTTTCAAGGATCATTTCATTTGGATAAAGTGAAAATATGATGAGAACCATCATATGAGTCAGATGGTGATTGGTGATTAAGAGATGCATGTAGTATTTTTATTGGGTAACTCTAATAAGATATTTGGGTTGACAACTTTAACAATAATATGATGAAAGACATAGTAGATTTACACTAATGACATGAAATAATAAGCTATATCACTAATATCAAGCTAGAGGAGACAAAAAAGCTACTAAAATATAGGAGCCATGGGATGAAGAGCCTCCAACTAAATATCTTGGAGCTATAATGAGATATGAATGTGATTATGTAAAAATTATCAAGAGAACAAATATTTTCAAAGATGCTTGCTTGGATTATCCCATACATGGAAGGTATAATCGATGGAGTTACATATAATTAGGTGACATACTTGGTATATCATATTAGGAATTTCTTAATGTACTTTAATAACTTTTTTATGACTTTGCATGCTAATATCCTATTGATGAAGGCTACAACAAAGGAGAGGATACAATTTCCTAGATTGAATCTACTAAGAGTAATTTTGAAGCATCATTCAGCAATATGGTGGTGGTTCCATGTTATACCACTAGGCCAACTACTTTAATTAGGAAGAAGAAAAAGAAAAGTATACCAAAGAAAATAAAGGATTGATAGCATTTGAAGGATGAGGAGAGTTCAAATTCCTAGGGAACTAAAATTAGCCACAACAAGAGGAGTTATTATGAACAAAAATGAGGATGAAGTTGAAGGAACACTTGGAATATCAACCTAATCCATGAAAAAAATCATCGCCAAAAAGAAAAAATATGGATCCACTAACCCTATTTTAGAGGGATGTTATTGCACCTTGAGAAAGTTAGGATGTGCAAAAAAAATTTGGATAATAGAAAGAATCTTAGGAATGGGTTGTAAAGAAATAAAAACAACCAAGTTATCATGTTGTGTAGGCAGAGTGATAATCAAAGTAAAGATAACAATAGAGGAAGAGGAGATCTTCATGGAAAACACAAGATCCTAGTTGTAGTAGATAGGGATGTAGATGAACAAAATAGTAGAAGAAGATGCAAAAAATATTCACACACTGGACACCTTGGAGAACTATCCACTACATTTTGCACTGATATATCCATGTTGATAACCTCCATTGGATGATAAAGTATGCATATACATATTATATTTAGAACTAGAGGTAGAATCAACACCAATAGTGATGAAATAAAAAAGAGAAAGGAAAATATCTTGCATTAGAGGAAAGAATCATGTATAAGGGTAATAATAGCCAACTAGTGAAGCAAAAGAGAGTGTAGGAAATGACAACAAGTGATGCAACAAATTTTATACAAAAGGGTAAGGTAGCTATAAAATCTATCAATCTATTTGGATGATGAGGATATGGTGTAAAGGAAGCAACCATAAAATATGATACAAACATGGAGTTGAGTGACCATGTAACGATAGAAGTACCAAATTTTAGGCAACAGCCAATGTTAGGAAGCTATATTGATGAGTAGGTGGAAAACTATTTTAAGAGAATGTCTTAAGTCATAAATATATTAATATTAGAGTTCCAAGTGAGATGTGTTATTCAATGGTAGAAATGGTAGTTGATGATGGAGAATAAGCGAGCCAAACTAGCACATTGGATTCAGAATGAGGAGTGGATGATGAGACTTGCCAACATACATCATATGTAGCCATAGAAAATTGAGACTTACAACATTAGAAATTTTATTGGTGTGAAGAATTACCAGAGGGAACTCAAGCATTGTATAGGTGACCAAAACATATATATATTAATGAAACATTATATCTAGAAGATGAAATATGTGTGAAGTTTATTAAACTTACACTTGAACTAGTAAAAAATGTGCTAGAATCAATTTCTTGGCATACTTTATATAGTGGTTAGTCATAGGCATTGAGAAAATTCATAGTGTAATGGAATTAATGGATAACCAATAACAAGAAATAGAGGGAAAACTTTGATAGGTAAATTAAGAATCCAAACTAGAACTACCTAGACTAAGAAGGAATATTTAGGAGAAAACCAAGGTATATGAGGTATAGGATCAACTTATCAAGAAGTTGAAGACAAATTATTTAGTAAAAAATCTAATAGAGGTAAATTCTAATGAGGTCAAGCACCATGACCAACTAATATTAGTTAAATATTAGGAATTGGTAGAAAAAACCAAGAGGGAAGTTGAATTGAAAGCTAGGATAGTTGATATTGATAAAAAATTAGATTAATATGGTATGAAGTGTGGCCAATATCATGCTTATTCCAAGCACCTAAAAGGAGTAAATGAATCTTATAAACTAAAAATCCAAGAGCTTATAAGAATTCTTATTCTAACCTCTCAACATAACCTGACTTCCTAGGAGCAAAGATAGATGTTGATGAGGGCATTGACAAAAATAAAGGGGAGGGTAGATGTGGGAGTTGGTTCTAGATAACCGAAGTCTTTGTATAAATAGTAGAAGTAAGAAGTGTTAAGGCACATGAAATGTAACAAAATTAAAGTTAATGTAATATAAGTATGCATGAAATATAATTTTGTCAGACATAAAGGAAGGTGACATCATCATTAATATTTTGTAATAGTATAAAGTTGTGTCATGCATGTGCAAGGGGAAATAGTTGTATTAAGGTATCCAGTAGATTGTTGTTGGCAACAACTCGAGCCCAACCATAAATAGGGACCCTTAATTTATTAGAGAGATTGGTAGATCATGAGTGATATAAAACATATGTGTATACCAGAGCATCCTATAGAGAGAATGATAAAGATATTGTATGGTGAAACCTTGTAATGCCATACCTATGTCTCACGTAATGTTGATTCTACTTTTTTCTATAATATTTGCATGATCTATGTAATGTGATTAGTGTGGGTAGATTGGTAGTGTTCACATTGATTTCTATGTGCAGGTATAACTATGGTTGTTACAATAGATACAAGAAGGTTGTAGTCTAGAATATGATATGTGACTTGTTGTTCAAGAGGATTCCATGAAGTTCCATTCTCATGGGGTATGTTTTTCATTCTAAGTGGGTTTATCCTTGTCATTCTAGTGAATTTTATTGTAGTAAGATATTGTCTATTGTTTTAGTAATTGTCATGAAAGTACATTTTCATTCGAGTGAAGAATAGACTATCATACAAGTGATCATACTAGTGTTTTATAATCTAAGTGTCATTCACGTTTTAAATATGATGAAGATTACATTAGGAATGATTGCATTCCCTGTTGGTTTCTAGGATTTTCCATTCTATTTTTCATCCAACTATTAAATTACTCATTGACGTGCTACATTGCATAAAAGAGAATAACATCAAACATAATTCATATTGTTGATAATTGATTGCATAAATAGCTATTGCAAACATTATTTTTATGTAAGAATATGATACTACTAATAGATTTGCATGTTTGTAGGAACACATATTCTTGTGGGTGGAAGGAAGGATCAACCTTTGAAAATGAGATGTCATAAGAAAGGGAAATGATGATGATGATTTGTTTATCAAATAACTTAGGGTACCATGGATAAATACCCTTTCATATAGTTGTGTATCATGAATTGCATGTGGAAAATATACCAAGTTTTGATGAAACTTGATTGCTGCTTGATAATCTCTTTTTGGATGAGGTTCTATTTGATAAGGGGAGATTCATTGCAAAGAAAGGATAAATGGTTGATTTTATTGCTTTAAAATAGATATAAAATATTTATATTTTGTTTGACATTATTATTTTGACAATAATAATGAAGGATTATTATTCTTGTTTGAATTCAACAATAACTAAGGATTTTTAGTATTGTTTTTTATTAATGATCTTTATTTTCTTTTATTTTAGGAAACAAAAGTGTTTCTTTGAAGGAAATGTCCATTAAGTAGGAACTTAATGACTCTATGCTTGGTGATTTTAGCTTGTAAACCACTTTTTAATGAAGTTATTATTAGGATAGCAATAAAAAATTATTATTTAAATATTTTGCTAAGTCTAAGGTAAGAGTGTTGAAATATTGATTGCTTGTTGGATAATGATAATACTTCATGCTCTGAATGAGGGGGGGAAGTGCATGATGTTTGTTTGAGAACATGCACAACCCATGAAAATTTCTAAGAATGTGAATGATGGGAATGAAGGGAGAGTGGGAAAGAGAGGTAGGAGACATTGGAGGTCAAAGAAGAAAAAATGAGGAGCTATAAAACAAACCAGTGAATAAACATCATCACTAGTGTTAGGAATGGAGCCTAATTATGAGGAGGCTAAACAGAGAAAGTTTCTAGATTTACTGCAGGACGGGCAGGGAAAGTTTCCAGATTTACAGTCTCTTAGTCTACTAGATAAAGTTTCCGGATTTACAACAGGACAACCAGGGAAAGTTTTTTTGTTTTTATCCCAAAATTAGATGTTGGGAACTCAATGTTAATCTTGGAATGTATTAAGAAAAGCAGTTTGTTTTTTCTATTTTTTTCTTATATATAGTTGTGTGGAAAAAACAAAGAAGATTATGACAAAGAAAATTACTGTGTTGATTCCTTGGAAATATAGAGAGGAAATTACAGCAGATGTTTGCTGTAGGTTGTAACCCTCTATTGCTTGGATTGAGAAAATGAAGGACTGAAAATTCTCGGTGGATGTAACCCACATTGGGTGAACCACGTTAAAATCGTTGTCTCTTCTTCTGTGTGTGTTTGTCTAATTTTTTTGTTAATTCTACCATTAAAGTTTGAAACACTATAATTGCTTTTCTATATAAATATATTTTATATAGTGATTTACTCTAACAAGTGGTATCAGAGCGGTTGTTTTGTTGGGTGCACTTGACAGAAGGAGAATTTTTGGATCAAGTGGGAGCAATGGTGGAAGAAGGGAGGTTTAGAGTTCAAAAATTCAATGGCCGAACTTTCAATTCGGAAGATGCGGATGGAGGATTACTTGTACCGGAAGGATCTTTACTTATCTCTTGAGGGGGAAACAGAGATACCTTCAACTATACCTGATGAGGAGTGGATTCTTCTTGATAGAAAGGCATTGGGTACTGGGAGGTTGTGCTTGGGAGCCACCGTAGCCTTCAACATATCTCGATGAAAAGACTACCAAGGGAGTCATGGATAAGTTGGCCAAGATGTATGAGAAACCATCAGCATCAAATAAGGTATTCTTAATGAAAATGTTATTTAACATGAAAATGAGTGAAGGAGGATCCGTGCATGATCATTTAAATGAATTTAATACTGGCACTAATCAATTGCATTCAGTAGGATTGGATTTTGATGATGAGCTTAGGGCCTTATTAATCTTATGCTCTCTTCCAAAAAGTTGGAACAATTTGGTAATGGCGGTAAGTAACTCTGCTTCAAGTTCAAATAAATTAGAATTTGATGATGTGGTTGCTGTGATACTCAGTGAGGACATGAGAAGAAAAACCACAGGAGAATCATCTAGCACCGCCTTAATTGTTGAGAATAGAGGAAGAGGAAGAGAAAGAGGCAAGAGTTCACATCGTGGAAAATCCAAAGGCAGATCCAAATCACGTGGAAAAGGAAAGCTATAGTGTTGGCACTGTGGCAAAAAGGGTCATCTCAAGAAGGATTGTTGGCAAAGAAATGGTGATGGAAATGAAGGTAATGATAATAATGGTAACACTTCAGAAGCCAATATTACTCGACAAATTCTACAAGATGCTTTAATCTTATCTCTTGATAGAAATAGTGATTATTGGGTAATTGATAGTGGTGCTTCATTCCATGCTACCTCACATAGGGAATACTTCATAGATTATGTTTCTGGAGATTATGGACAGGTTCTGTTGGGAAACGACCAACCATGTAAAATCGTGGGTATTGGAAATATTTTGATTAAATCCCCAAATGGATGTCAATGGGCTCTTAAATATGTGAGACACATACCAGATTTAAAGAGAAATCTTATATCGGCAAGTAAGCTTGATGGTGAAGGATACACGGTTGCATTCGGAGAAAATGCTTGGAAAGTTACTAAAGGTTCATTGATAGTAGCTAGAGGTAAATTGATGGGTACTCTTTATTTACTTACTGATTTTTCTCCTTGCTCCATGAATTTAGTTTCTACGGGTGAGAGTGCATCTTTGTGGCACCAAAGACTTGGCCATATGAGTGGAAAAGGTATGGAAATTTTACATTCAAGAAATTTGATTGCCTAAGTTAAAAGAGATTGATTTGGAATTCTGTGAGGATTGTGTTTATGGTAAAGCAAAGAGAGTTAGATTTCTCAAGGATGGCAAGGAAAGGAAGAAAGAGAAATTGGAGCTTGTTCACTCAGATGTTTGGGGCCCAACTCAGGTAACTTCTCTTGGAGGTTCCTCTTACTATGTACTTTTTATTGATGATGCAACAAGGAAAACATGGATATATTGCATTAAGAATAAAAGTGATGTTTTTAATACCTTTAAGAATTGGAAAGCATTAGTTGAAAATGAAACTAGAAAAAGGTTAAAGTGTCTAAAGTCGGATAATGGTGGAGAATATTACAGTAGAGAATTTGATGTGTTTTGTTCTAAAAATGGAATTAGAAGAATCAAGGTAGTTCCAAGAACACCTCAAGAAAATGGGGTTGCAGAAAGAATGAATAGAACCATCATGGAGCGTGCTAGGAGCATGAGAATACATGTAGGCTTACCATTATTTTTATGGGCTCATGTTGTTGATACTACAGTATATCTGATTAATAGAGGACCGTCTAGTGCCTTGGATGGAGGAATTTCGGAAGAGCTTTGGACAGGTAAACCAATAAATTATTCTTTCCTTAAGGTATTTGGATGTGAGGCTTTTATGCATATAGACAAAGAGAACAGAAATAAGTTAGATGCTAAGGCCCAAAAGTGCTATTTTATTGGTTACGATATTGATGGCTTGGGTTACAGATTATGGGATTGTGATAACCGAAAAGTCATTAGAAGTAGGGATGTCATATTTAATGAAAAAAACTTGTATAAAGATCGGTTGCAAGGAAAGAAACAGAAAGAGGAAAATTCTGAATACATAGACCTTGATGGACACATAGAAAAGGTAACTCCAAAGATGGTAGAAGATCAAAATGTACAAGCAACAACAACAAGCACCTCAATCTCCCGAAAGTGTTGTTAGACGTTCTACCAGGATAAGTAAAATTCCTCAACGTTTCTCTCGATTATGTTTTGTATACTCGATGTTCGGTGAGCCAAAATGTTTTCAGGAAGCATTACAAATGGATACCGGGAATAAGTGGGAGCTTGCAATGAATGAAGAAATGGACTCTTTATTTCACAACCAAACTTGGGATTTGGTTGAGCTACCCAAAGGTAAAAGAGCTTTGACCAATAAATGGGTGTACAGGATTAAAGAGGAGAATGAAGGGCATAAGAGATACAAAGCAAGACTAGTGGTCAAGGGATTTTCTCAGAAAAAAGTTATTGATTTTGATGAGATTTTTTCTCCGATTGTAAAAATGACCTCTATTAGAGCTATTTTGAGTCTTGTAGCTATAGAAAATTTGTTTCTGGAGCAATTGGATGTGAAGATAGCATTTCTTCATGGTGATTTGGAGGAGGAAATTTATATGCACCAACCAGAAGGCTTTCGAGTGAAAGGTAAAGAGGATTGGGTATGTAAACTGAAAAAGAGCTTGTATGGGTTAAAAAAAGCTCCTAGATAGTGGTATTTAAAATTTGATAAGTTCATGGCTAATCAAAGGTTTGAAAGATGTCAAAGTGATCACCGTGTATATTTTAAGCAAACTGGAAATGGTAACTATGTTATTTTGCTATTGTACGTGGATGACATGTTAGTTGCAGGAACAAATATGCAAGATATAAACATGCTCAAGAAGAAGTTGGCTAAATCCTTTGCCATGAAGGATTTGGGAGAAGCCAAACAAATCCTTGGTATGAGAATAACAAGAGACAAGGAGAGTCACACTCGAAATTATCACAAGCAAAATACATTGAAAAAGTGCTTAAGAGATTCAACATGAACAATGCAAAGTCTGTTGCTACTCCATTAGCAAAGCATTTCAAACTCACCAAAGATTTGTTTCCCAAGACACAAAAGGAACAAGAGCATATGGCTAAGGTTCCCTATGCATCAGCAGTTGGAAGTTTGATGTATGCAATGTTTTGTACAAGACCAGATATTGCCCATGCAGTGGGAGTAGTGAGTAGATTTATGAGTAATCCAGGAAAATGACATTGGCAAGCGGTAAAATGGATACTCAGGTACTTGAGAGGAACTTCAAATTATTCTTTGAATTTTGGAGGCTCTAATATATGCTTGAAAGGTTTTGTAGATTCTGATATGGCAGGTGATCTTTATGGTGGAAGGAGCACTATTGGCTACATATTTACTATAGGAGGAGGAGCGGTTAGTTGGATTTCTAAACTCCAACACGTAGTTGCCCTTTCAACCACTGAAGCTGAATATGTTGTTGCTACAGAAGCAAGCAAAGAGATGGTTTGGTTGCAAAGACTAATGGAAGAACTTGGGAAGAAGCAAGAGGATAATAGGTTGTGGAGTGATAGCCAGAGTGTTATACACCTTGCAAAGAATTCAGCATTCCATTCAAAAACTAAACACATCAAACTCAGGTATCATTTCATTAGATCAGTAGTGGAAGATGGATCTTTGAAATTAGAGAAGTTTCACACATCACAAAATCCTACTGATATGCTTACAAAAGTGGTGTCAAGAGAAAATTTGAGCTTTTGCTCAACTTCAGTTGGCCTTAAGGAATGAGAGGCCATGATGAGAATTTTTTAGTCCTTGGTTGCAGTATGGTGCAATGGAATTAGTCTCCAAGTGGGAGATTGTTAGGAATGGAGCCTAATTATGAGGAGGCTAAACATAGAAAGTTTCTAGATTTACTGCAGGACGGGCAGGGAAAGTTTCCAGATTTACAGTCTGTTAGTCTACCAGAGAAAGTTTTCGAATTTACAACAGGACAACCAGGGAAAGTTTTTTTGTTTTTATCCCAAAATTAGATGTTGGGAACTCAATGTTAATCTTGGAATGTATTAGGAAAAGCAGTTTGTTTTTTCTATTTTTTTCTTATATATAGTTGTGAGGAAAAAACAAAGAAGATTATGACAAATAAAATTACTATGTTGATTCCTTGGAAATATAGAGAGGAAATTACAGCAGATGTTTGTTGTAGGTTGTAACCCTCTATTGCTTGGATTGAGAAAATGAAGGACTGAAAATTCTCGGTTGTTGTAACCCACATTGGGTGAACCACGTTAAAATCGTTGTCTCTTCTTCTGTGTGTGTTTGTCTAATTTTTTTGTTAATTCTACCATTAAAGTTTGAAACACTATAATTGCTTTTCTATATAAATATATTTTATATAGTGATTTACTCTAACAACTAGAAATTCATAGTGGTATTTGCAATAAGGAAGAGGTAGGAGTTGGCTACATTGCTCTTGGTTGATGATATTCATATGGTAGTGCTTCTCTATGTTTCATTCTATGTTTTATCTGGATAACTCAACATTGAAATGCCATGCTTCTCCTTCTTGATGTCAATTATTTTGTTATTCTTGGTTATACCCTATTGTTCATATGTTTGACCTATTAGATCTATATTTTTAATGTACACCTGGTTGGATAAAAATAAACCATAGTGTGTTACAAGTTGTTGTGATTACTTTTGGTCTAAAATAATTGATGTGACACATTTGTTATGTTCTTTTGTACAATTGAATATATAAGAAATATATTGTGAATGCTTCTAGATAAAAAGAGTTGCTATATTTTTATTATGGGGCTCTTAATGTACACTTGTACACCCTTAGAAAAATGTGTTAGTTTTTGGTTAAAACAACCTGTTGAAAATCCTTTTGGAAATGTATATTGTGTGATCATCCCTCTAATGAATATACAATGTGTGTTATTGACCAATGGAAGTAGTCTTGGTTTAAATGTAAGCTTTTAGTATCTCATACTAGATTTTAGTTTCTTTGGTTAGCTTATTTTTTGTTAAACCCTAACTTAGATGTGTACCTGGGTGGGACTAGATATGTTTCCTTTACTTTTCCAAGGTCGTAGTGAATACCTTGCTGAAATAGCATGATAGAAAGTTTTGAGATAGAAGTCATGGTTGAGGACTATGAATTCTATTTGGTTTATGTTGCTTATTTTAGTGTATATAAAGAAGAATCTTGGTGTGCATTCAATTATTCTTGTAAAGTTGTGGAATTTAAGGATTCAAATTACTCTATGGTAGCTACTTTAAGTTAATATTACATGGTTTGTAATGCAATGTTTTGTTTTAATATTTAATAGACTTTGTTATATTTTTAAGTTCTAAAGATCATTGGATTGTGTGCTTTTGATATTAGTTATGGATTTGAATGGTAATGAATGGAATTATACTTAGTGGATATTTTATTATCGTAGATGTATTACTATTTATTGAATGCTCGGTTATCTATTTTTCTTTTGAGTACAATGCTGGTGAAAATTAGAAAAGTGTTAGTTCCTTTTGAGTTGTTCAGATTTTGATCTTTCTCTGGAAATTTTTAATATATGTTTTAGTTACGTTGAAATAAGATGTTTTGGGTTAAAATATTAAAAAAAAATTAAAAGGATTTGTGATGGATGCAAAGTCCAATATTATTTTTAAAATATTATGGGGTCTCTTATATTAATGGGTAAAATTGATGCTATGAAATTATTGGGAATTTATTTTGGGTGCTTATTAGTTAAGGAAAAAAATAAAATAAGGATTATGTGAGTTCCTTTTGTACATGGAGTACTTGTGCTAAAGAAATTATGAGGTTTCTTTATTCCATGGTTTTAGGATGAATATCTTGTAAAAGATCTCTTTTATATGCTAGTGGATAGTATTGGAATGAAAAAATGAATATATGTTTTGAATATTTTAATTAATTCTTGGAGTGCATTTAATTATACACATGCATATAGCAATGCACTAACATTTTAAAGAGTTGTTCCGATCTCTTTAATGAGTATCAAACCTTAGTGTGGCTTGAGAAGATCAACAAGTATGGTTTAAATCAAGGAAGGATCAAGTTTGGTTTAGACGATGTAATTACTTTATTTGTGATTCAAATAATATTGTAATGGGAAAGGTCAAAAATATGGCCTATGACTTGTAATGTACTATTATATGATTTTATTACCTCTAAAAGCTCTATCTATGTAGTTTTGAAAGAAATGAATTCTTGGTTATCATAAATAAATGGTAGTAGATGGTGGTTTGTAAATATTTATAGTTGTTCTTGAATGTAAATCTAATTGCAATGTATTACTCTAAAATTATTATGAATGAATACTATATTAGATAATGCAGGATTTACAATGAAGAAAAATGAAATGTTAGTTGATTTTATCTTGTGTAATATGAATGTAAAGATATTTTATTTCAAGTAGAATGCCTTGACTACTTTTAATGCATATAAGGGAATAAGATGGTTTATATTGCATATAAGCATTATTATCCATGAAGGGAAGCTTATATTGTAATGATAAATGAATAAGTTTTGGAGGATAAACCTAGATTTTATTTTTAGGTAAACCTAGAAATATACAACCTACCTAAAGTAATTACAATGATATAACTCCTAAATATAATGCAATGAATACTCTTAAATAATGGAAATTTGAGGATATTTTTAGGGACAATGAGTCTTTGAAATGGAATTATTAGGTGGAGAAACCCGACTCCTATTCTTTCATTGAGGATTAATTTCATTAACACGATGGATTTAGTGATGGTAACCAAGGTGGATAGATCTAATGGTTCCATGTGAGTCTATCTACATGGAGTAGAGATCACCTTAGTTATTTCATTGGGGAGATGGAAGTTCTAAGCACTATAAAACTAGTGTTTCATCATGGAGGTGTAAAAAACTAGGCATAAGGGCATTACACTAGGTGAGACATCATAGAGAGACTTATGATGAATCTTAGAATAAAGCATCCGTTGGTCTTAAAGGGATGAGATAGGGTTAATCCAATTCCATGGTTGATCATACAAAATGCATGTATATGGGGAGATCATACAAAGGTTCCCTTTATGTATATTATGAGATCTTAGCCTCTCCTATTCACTAAAGTGACATTTGCAGTATTGTAAGGCTCAAAATGTGGTTTATCGCTATGGAATTATAAAATACTATAGTGAAAATATCTTAAAGAATTGATTATTTCTTTCTATCAAAAAAATAAATATTACTTAGGAAGGGTAAGTTTTGGGATGTTATAGTTAACATAAGTGCCATAGAGCTTATCAATATGAAGAGCTATCACACCAAGAGCCCCATATTTTTTATCCCTATAAATATACTTCATTTCTTTAAAATTAATAGTATGAGGTTCCTCATTCACATATTTGAGTAACCCCTTTCTTTGGAGTAAATATTCAATCTTAATTTTCATGGTAGCATAGTTTAAAATATTAGGAGCATAAGTTGAACCATAACTATCTTGCTAAAAATAAAAT
The DNA here is from genome assembly GCA_028583015.1 of Wollemia nobilis. NCBI lineage: Eukaryota > Viridiplantae > Streptophyta > Pinopsida > Araucariales > Araucariaceae > Wollemia > Wollemia nobilis. The sequence goes on along the minus strand of JAQPPZ010000383.1, from coordinate 649,762 downwards.
CTTACATGTAATTATGACCAAAATAACACCACCAATGAAGATATCTCAAAACACTATTCAATTTAAAAAAAAGGAAGCTCAAAATATTTTCATATACAAAAGTTATGGCCCCAATAAATTTCACCTAAAAACTACACAAAATACCTCTAAGCCCTTTCAAAAAAAAAAAATTAGTACCCATGATGAGTGGAATATTCACCACATATTATTCCATGGGTACCAATTGTACACTATCTATATAATTTACCAACAAAGGAGGTGATGTCACTTATCATAATAATGAGACTTGTAGTGACTCTATAGTCCACTATACAAGATATTATTGAACCATACTACACTATTTATAATGCTCTAATTTATTAACAATCTATGAACCACCATATATCACTTGTCATTTCCTCATTGACTCCAAATTTTGTGCTTCACGAAACCTAATTTTAACTAGACTATATGATCATTAAGTTTGATGAGTTGGAAAAATATTATTGGATAAACATATATTTGTAGTTGTCATGTCCACCTATCTTTGATGTTGGTCATTGATATATCAATCACTATATAGATTACCACATTAGCCACCATGTTACCCTTAGTTGTACAAACTACCATGTCAACTATATGGACTTCCATGCCGAATGTGTGGACCACACAAATACCTACCACATTATTGTTAGCTTTTGAAGCTAGATACTTAATGAGAAATCAACCATAAGATATAAAATGAGCAACAATATTGAATATATGATAATGGAAATATACTAAGCATGTAAAACTCATATAAAACTTCCATAACTACTCATAAAACAACCATTAATGAAATCTCAAAAAAATAGTACATTGATATAAAATGGAGGTCTTAAAATCTCCATCTCTTTTACATGATCTAATTTGTATCTACTATTCATCAACACTATGTTCACTATCTTCACTCACTCTTCACACACATAAAAGGCCTATATATAATGAGATATGACTCTTGGCCTTCCATATTCCTATGACACTTCATATTTCTATTCTAAGGACTCATGTACACATGAACAACATGCACATTTACATCATTGCACATTATAATAATACTTGTACATTTATTACATTGCATAAAGTAAATACTCAAACCGTAATCTAAGAAACTCTCCTAATCTAAAGATGTATCCAAGGTGGTACATTGGCATGTACCAAATAATGTAATATATTCCAACACCCCATGTATTACATTATTTGGTTATTGAAGACTTTAGTATTCAATATGGATCTTCATATTGCTTCTTTAGATCACTTTGATATATCTTTTGGAAATTGATATTTGGATTTAGTTTGAAAGTATTTTCTTCCATATTCATCTTTTTCTTTTTTCATGCTTCTTATTCTTGTTTCTTTTTCTTCTTCTTCATTTTTGCACCTTTTGATGTAAATCCATTTGCAAGAGGTCAAAATAAAAACTCCCATTACATAAAAACTACGATAAATGAAAATTATATGTAAAACTCTCAATTTACATAAAAACTGCAATAAATGGAAATAATTAGTAAAACCCTCCATTCACATAAAAACTACAATACATTGAAATAAACCAATAAATAATTTATTTTCTCATTCTTGGATTCACTTCCCCATTTTACAATGTAATACCAAGGGAATATATATCCCCAAATAAACCCTAAAAGAAAACCCTAAAACTTGAAACCCTAAAATAAAACCCTAAAGCTTAAAACCCTAAAAATAAAAAAAATTACTATTTTCAGCAAATTGATTTTTCCACCATAAAATGCCTTTTTAAGTAATTATTATTTTCGCAAATTATTTTTTCATAAAAAATTATCTTTTTTAGTAATTACCATTTTCGGCAAATTATATTTTGCGTCAAATAATTCCATTTTTAGTAATAAAAAATTACTTTAAAACTTATTTTAAAAAACCCTCTAAAGATAGGCTCCTGCATCATTCTCCTTTGGTTGAAAAGAACTCTGCTCCTGCGAGTTCCTCTGATAAAACTCATAATCGCTCTCCGTAGAGTGTCACACATGCAAGTACTCATCAAAGTACCAATCTCCTTCTTAGGTTTTATATCTCAAACCTCTTGTAAGCACTACATAGTGTCAATTTATTCCTTCGAGGTTTTTAAATAGCAAATTTCCTGCAAGCACTACACAAAGTGTCAATTCTTCTCTTTGAGGTTTTTAATAAAAAAAAACCTCTTGTAAGCACTACACAGAGTGCCAATTTATTTTTTCAAGGTTTTACAAACCTTCTATAAGCACTACACAAAGTGCCAATCTCTTTCTCTAAGGCTTTTACATAAAAAAACCTCTTGCAAGCACTTACACAGAGTGTCAATTTCTGTCTCCAAGGTTTTACAAACCTTCTGCAAGCACTGCATAGAGTGCCAATTTTTTTTTTTTGGAGCCTCTTTGCTCTCCTCTCATTTTCTCTTTTCTTCTCTTATATTTTTTGCTCCCAACAAGATCCAACTTGCTCTGATACCAAATGTTGTAAATCTAGCTGCAAGAGGTCAAAATAAAAACTCTCATTACATAAAAACTACGGTAAATGAAAATAATATGTAAAACTCTTCATTTACATAAAAACTCCAATAAATAGAAATAATCAATAAAACCCTCCATTCACATAAAAACTACAATATATTGAAATAAACCAATAAATAATTTATTTTCTCATTCGTAGATTCACTTTCCCCTTTTACAATGCAATACCAAGGGAATATATATCCCCAAATAAACCCTAAAAGAAAACCCTAAAACTTGAAGCCTTAAAAGAAAACCCTAAAGCTTAAAACTCTAAAAATAAAAAAAATTACTATTTTCGGCAAATTGATTTTTCCATCATAAAATGCCTTTTTAAGTAATTATTATTTTCGGAAAATTATTTTTTCATAAAAAATTGCCTTTTTAAGTAATTACCATTTGGGCAAATTATATTTTGCATCAAATAATTCAATATTTAGTAATAAAAATTTACTTTAAAACTTATTTTTAAAAAACCCTCTAAAGATAGGCTCCTGCATCACCTTTCCAGGTAAAATATCTTCAACATGGTGAGTTAGAATATCATCATAATAGTATTGGTCAGGATTTAGTATTCCATTGCTAATATGTTCATCTTTATTTTGTTCTATCCTTTGAAATATTTTAAAAGTAATTAGTGATATATATATCATTAAACATTCTTATGAAGTAAGTATAACTGTGTTTTGAGCATTCTACCAAGCTTTAAAAAGTGCTTCATGAAGAAAAATAATTAGTGTCAAAATTTTCTTCTTTTGCTTCCTTAAGAAATTAAAAAAAAACATTCTTTTAAACTAGTAGAAAATGCTTGTATCCATCAATAATATCTATTAGGTTTTGAGAGTAAAACTTTAGTTTATGAAATAGTTCTTCATGATTAAATGCATTTTTCACTATTTCATCCATACTTCTATGAAATAGGATTCCTTATTCCTCCTTAGGATTTAAATGATAGTCTAGGAAAACTTTTTAATTTTCAATATTTCAAGCAATTATGTTGTAAGTATTATAGCTCCATATCCTTTTATCTTATAAATTTTGAGTTTAATTTGAGTATACTACTTTTTTAATTCTTCAACTTTTGAGTATACTTAAAAAATCAAATCCCTAGGTAGAATTCCTTTTAGCTCCCTAGTATTTTGAATGTAAAATAGCTTTTGATAAAGTACTTAGCTTTCTAAATTTTTTCTTTGAGTTGAATCCCCTTTGTCTCCCTAATGTTCAACTTCGAGATAAAAACTTTATTTCTCCCTATAGAAAGCTAAAGATATTTTTGATGCAATTTCAATTGATAATATTTTTTTATCTTTAACACCTTTAAGTTGGATTTCTAATGTACCTTTAATTTTAATAAGAGTATTTTTTTTGGTAATTATTATAATAGATTAACAGTGGGTTTTTATAAAGGATCCCAAAACCTTATATACAAAATCAGCCTTGCTAAATAGTGCTTCATGCCTCTTGGCTGGAAGAATAAACCTGTATGCAAAAAAAATAAAAAGCTGCTAATTGCCCGAGGGCTACAAGTAAGGCATTTTGCCTGATTATCCTGGAAACCATGGCCATTATAACTGGGAAAACAAAAAACTAGCCGGAGAAGCTGGACCATCAGAAAGCAGAAGAAGACAGCCAAGAAAACTACAAAAGTTCTCCCATGTCTGGGAAATAACTTTCCACATTTTTGCTTTCCTTGAGGCAGAATTCGAAGCATACATGTTGGGTAGGATCCAAGAAAAATGATTTGGACTGAAACAAACCGTTGAAAATCCTGCTGGAAAATTTTGCCCTGGCCCAAAAGATGGCCACTCCATCTAGTCTTCTCACATCCAAGATTTCTTCCGTATGGTTTGAGGTTCTTCTTACTTCCCTTTCCCTATTGGAAGGGAGGTTTTGGGATAAGCGCGTCACCCATAATAGAATCAGAGTCATCCTAAAACAGCAACCATTGGGTTCTATTTGCAACATCAGTCACAGTTTATTTGTCTCTCTTTTCCTTGTTGGGGGGACAACCCTACTTCTTTTCACTACCAAAATCCACCCCTCACTTTTGACTCCTCGTAATTCGAGGGCTAATATTACCAAACTAGTAATGTCTTCTTCCCAGCAGATAATCTTCCAATATCTTTTGTGCCTCAGGAGAGTTCCAGTCATAAATTTTGGGTGAATCTGCCTGTGTGGTGATAAGGGGGGGGCTGTTCCTTTTCCTCCTATGGTCCTAGATGGGGGCTCCCATCACACTGCTCGAAGTTTGGATGGGTGGTGATTTCCTCTTCTGGTAAGTAAGATTCAAGATGGTCCCTGGATGGACATAGATATTCATGGCCTTTCACAATAGGGTGCTTCGTCTGACCTTCACCATGCTCCAGAGGGTTGCAGGGATCCCGCTCCTTTTTCCTCGGCTTTTGGAGAGGACAATTGGACTGAAGATGCCCTTGAGAACTACACTAAGGGCAGAAAGCTGGCCTGTTCTCATAAACAATAGCTTGCTTATGTAGAAAAGTACCCCTAGATCGTAGAGTAATGGAGGATGGGAGGTCCGTCTCCAAGTCCACCAAAACACAGAATCGGGCTTGGACAAATCTAGTTCGAGATCTGGTGGGAGGGTCTAAAGTGACTAGCTCCCCGATGGACTAAGAAATACCTCTGATTACATTTTCATGCCAGCAAAAAAGGGGAAGACTCGGGAGCCTAACCCATATTGGAGCAATGTTGATATTCTGGGTATCGGGGTTAAAGTCCAAACCCCACTTCCTTAGAAAGAGACTCCTACGACCCAAGAACCAAGGCCCTCCAGCCAAGATTTTATAGTAGTCCTCCTTGTTGCTTAGCCTAATCACGAAAAATCCTCGGGTTAGGGTAGCCAGCTCTAAGTGACCAGAGGTCCACCATTTGCCAGACGCCCACTTACAAATGGTCTCCATGTTGGGACGACCACCAATAAACTTATCGATGAGGGTAAATTTTTTGAAATCCATAAAGCTTGAGAGAATTTCTACTGGGATGTCCAACTCGTCCTCGGATGGAAATAGCTCCTTAGATAAGAGCTCGCTTAGGGTTTCAGAGGCCACTACCAGAGCATACGACTTTCGAGGTCCAACTCCCCGTTTGTCCGGCGGATCCTTGCCATGACTTGGCAAGGACTCCTCAGCATCCCCAAACTCTGTTTGCCCTCCCTCCACCCTGTTGAGCCCTTGGTTCGACCTGTCGACGCTCCCATGCTCTCCCAAAATAGCCTTCCCACCCACCGTCATCCCCACCCTCCCAAGAAACCCTAATTTCATCCTTGCATACTACACTTTCTCCTTAATATGAGACTATTATCAAAAGTAATTTTCCAACTTTCAAACAACTCTAGGTTGTGATTCTTATACCTTTCAATAGTAAAGTTTCTAAATTTCAAAAACCTAAATTGGTGTTGAACTCCTTATAACTCCCTAACTAGAAATTTAGAAAATAAAAGTATTTGCAAAATTAATGTTTCAATTTTGGTGTAGAAATCCTTATTCATCCAAGTTAAATAATTTGCAAATATTTTAATGTAATACGGATTTCAAAGTAAAAGCTTTTCAAATTGCTTCTTACTTCTAATATCTTCTAAGGCATTCAATACTTCTTCTAAGGTTATCACCTTATTTCTCCTATTATTCAAATAACCTTAACTATAATTAATTAATATTGACTTCAAAATTATTATGCCTTATATCTCCTTAAACTTTGCAAAGGTTTAATTTAAATATTTCATACCTTCTTGAATATGGTGCGTAGACTTTGTCTTGCTTCTCTTTATTTTGCAACCTATGCTTTTAATATGATCTTCCTTCACTATAATGCAATTAATTCCCCTTGATTCTCAATCCCCAAGACTTTGATTGTTCAATGCATCTTCCACTTCCTTCTTATAGTGCTTTTGCAATAATTCTTACATGCTTCACTTAGTTGTTCTTCTTGATTAGTTTTTTTATGACCCGTGCCTTTATTGTATATAAGGTGTTACGAATGTGGTGGTTGGTGCTTATTTTCACTTTGATATTTGGAATTCAAGTTGGTGCTTCTTCTAGGGTACTTGAATGCACCTTAGCAATTGTTATTTCTTTTCCTAAGAGATAAATGTCTCTAAAATCCTTCAACTTTTGTAATGCTTGGTGATGAGTTTTATAAAATTCTTTCTTGGTAATGTTTGATATTCCTCTATGCCTGAGTTTTTTGTCTCCTCCTCAACAATAATTTAGTTTCCTTGATGCTTAGACTATCTCTTCATGGTTGTTGGTGCTCTGTCTCTAACCTACCAAGTGGTAACCAAAAACCTTATTCTTTTAAATTGCATACTCCAACACCCTTCCTTTCTCTATAATGCTCGATAATAAGAAATATTCAACTATTTTTGGTTCTCCTCCATATATTTCAATAGATATATGTTATGCTAGGTGCTACTCAACTATTCCATCATATTATTGCATCTTATAAAAAGCGTTATATCAAGAAATATCCTCCAAAAAATGCAAATATTTATTGTCCTCTTTTCAATGGTCTTGTATGGAGTATATGCAACCCTTCAAATTCATGTTTTCTTTTGACATAGAAGAGATATTTATAATATTAACTATTCTAATAGTAGTTTACTTAAATTCACCAATACTTCTTAGGTGATGGTGCTCTTCCTTAGCTTTGCTCTCAGTTGGGTGGTGAGGATGCTCTATGTTGGATAATCATGCTCTTCCTTTTATCTAATGAAAAATGACTTGGTAATAGGTCTTCTTTGAAACTGGTTACTCTTCCTTTAATCCTACAAATCTTCTAAGCTTTGGTGTTGCTTCTTCTCAACCAATCTCCTACACCTTCTACTATGTTGAGTTTGGTTAAACACTCTAAAAAAGTGCCATTTTAATCCTCTTTTTCTATACTACTTGTAGACACCAAATCCTAGCCATTTGTTGCTCATGCAGATACTATAACCTTTTCTACCCATTATTTACATATATTATATATATTTGTTTAATATATATTTAAATATTAATATTTAATATTATATTTTTATATATATTTAATAAATGTGCATATATGTGTAAATTAATCATAGACATCCATCTTTGTCTAATCCTATCCATTCATACGCCTTAATCCATGCCACCTACTCAAAATTAATCTCCACCCTCCATCACATTTTAATATTAACCACACAAATTGTGTCATTGAAATCCTAATGTGCCCTAGGGAATATTATAAATAGGAGTCATTTTTATGGCTCAACCCCTAAGTTTTTTTGAGTCTAAACGTAAGTAATTCATGTCCCTAAATCCTGAGTTCCTCGTATATTTACCTTCATTTTTGCTCGTTGTAGCCTCCGAATCCACCATCACCTATTTTGCTACATCAGATATGCTTCTACAAATTTTTATCTCAGTTATTGAAGGCCTCTTAGAATTCCTTGTCACCGCTGAGCACATTTGGGCATCTCCTATTTCCACTAAGCACATCTGGGTGCCTTTCCTCCATCGTCGAGTTCCTCTAGGTGATTTTTTCCATCCGAGTTCCCCTAGGTGCTTCCTACTACTATCGAGCACCCATGGGTATCTCAAACCTTAATTTTATTGACTAGAGGACCCTCAAGTGTCGCTAGGGCATCTACACACTTGTTTATTGCAATGATGACAACAACCAAATCAGAAAGTGATAAGTTCACAAGGTAAATATTTTATTATTGTATTCATTTTTATTATTTCCATATTTGCATGCAGTTTATCATTTGGTATTTAGGGTTTTTATTGATTTTTGAGGGTCTCACATAGTGGAGCCCTCACAATTACTACTAATCCTCTTTTATCATTTTCTATGTGCAGATCTAGAGATATATAGGTATTCAATAGTTGTTTAAGCTAGAGAGGTCTAGTTAATGTATATTTGAAACCCACTCACTTCTGTTGGGATCGATCAAGCATGAAGACACCACCTTGATTTGTTGTCTAGGTTTTCAAAGAACCCTAGCATATTAATATTATTGTATTGAGCAATAAAGATTTGTAAAAACCCCAATATAGGGTATATTTGGTTGTAATATCATAAATAGACCTGGAAATAAAAAATTAAATTTATTTTTGTGCAATCACATGTGTTTATTTTGCTTTAATTATTCATTTATTTAAGTTTATTTATATTGTGTTGTTTGATTTTGCATCTTCACTACGTAAGCCTTCAAATCATAGAATTCACTTTTAATATTTCTTCCTCCTTATTTCTCCTTTTAACTCTATCTTTTGTTGTTTGTATTTGGTAGGTAAAATAATGAAAATGGTGTCTCCTTCCTTGGCTTGAAGACACTGATAGATTTTGTTGCTTAAAATATCTCTAATATGGTGCTCTCAATTTTTTTAGTAAACTAGATTTAATTTTTAATTAATGAACTTTCACAGAACAAATTATGCACAACTTTTGACCTCCTTTGCAGCTAGTATTCTTGGTGATTTGGTTCACCTATTTGCTCCCTCGAAGTTACCAATTTTGTAGCTCTAACTGTTTCTCAAAACTCTCTACCTTTTACCCTTTATATTGTTGTTCAAAAGGCTTTAATTTGAAGCTTTCAACACTATTTAGGAGTTGGATTCCATGCTATCAAAATATCCTTATACTCTACAACAATTATCCTTCCTGAAATATTACCTAATAATATGATTTTTATGGCTTCAATTATCCTCCAAATTCATTCTTTTGAACTATAAAACTTGTAGCTATTAGTGCTACCCAACTTATCAATATTTCAACTCTAATTTTTGCCTTCTTGCTATCCAAAAACTCCTCTAATTTTTAGTTTCCAATGCTACTCATAAATCTGCCTCAAAATTCTCCAAAACATAGCTCTATAACTCCTTCTAGTGTTGTCTTAATTTTGCAGTTCAAATATCTTGATTTGCTACTCTCAAAAATCTGATTGATCCTTATTTATCTTGCTATCCAAAAGTAGCATTCAATTCCTCCAAATGGTTGTCAAGCCTTCCTTCAATTGGATATTCAAGGACTCTTCAAAATCTTCCCAAATTTTCTCCAAATCGTAGCTATATGTTACCTTCAATTTTTTGTCTAGTGACCCTTCAAATTATCTTGCTAAAACAACAATTTTCTTCTTCATAATGGTAGTCTTAAAATTTCTCAAATATGATGGTCTCTTCTAACTTCTTTCTCCTCCTTAGCTCTTGTTGGATTCTATATTCCAAATTGACCTCTATCATTGGTCTCTTCCTCAAGAATCCACATATCTTGAGATCTTTAGGAATCATTTCTAAATTTAGATAAACTTCTTGCCAAATCCTTTTTCTATTTGGTCTTCTTGTTGGATGAAAAAAATTGTCCCAAAGTATTACTTTTAGAAGCTACTCCTTCTTGCAATATTCTACCTTGATCTTTCTTCAATTCTTCTCCAATGGCCACTTATTCAAATTCATTCAATAGGACTTTTCTAGCCTTCTTATTTCTCCTTCCAAACTTGCCTGAGATCTTCTCTTACGTCTTCAAATTTTGCAACTCTTCATTTAGACCTTTTCCTTAGTCCTCCTCTATATTATTTCTCTAATCTTCTATCTTTCAAATTTGGAATATCTTCAATGAGATCTCTTCTCTTGGATATCCTCTTTATTAAATAGGACTTCTTGGCCTCTTCTCAATCTTCAAAAGATTTGATTTCTTCTTCTTGCAATATGCAAACTACAGTCTTCAATATTCTATGGGAACATTCTTATTAAGTCTTCTTAATATTCAATCTTCTATGGGGACATATTTCTTGAGTTTCCTCTTTCTTCAATCTTCAATAGAGCTCCTTTGACCTCTTTATCTCTTCTCAATATTCAATCTAAAATTTTCAATATTCAATATTCTATGGAGACTTTATTCTTTGTTCTCTTAAATATTCAATGTCTACTTTTTCTACAATAAAAAACATAGAGAATAGCAAGTAAATACATGCAAATATCTAGATCTCTAAAAATCAATAAACTTCACTAGTTATCCTTCAATCTAGTGGAATGAGATCTATGTTGAGTCCTAGTCTTCACGAGTTTTCTTGCAACTTTGTGGAAATACTCTAGCCAAAAAACATCTTTAATTTTTTTTTAAATTAGATCTCCCTATCTCCTCTCAATTTTCCCCTGTGGCTCTCTCTATCTGCTATCAATCTACCTTGTACTCTGATACCACTGTTAGCTTTTGAAGCTAAATACTCAATGAGAAATCAACCACAAGATATAAAATGAGCATGCAATATTGAATATATGATAATGGTAATATACTAAGCATGTAAAACTCATAAGAAACTTCTATAACTACTCATAAAACAACCATTAATGAAATCTCATAAAAATAGTACATTGATATAATATGGAGGTCTTAAACTCTCCACATATTTTACTTGCTCTACATTGTATCTACTATTCCTCTACACAATGCTAACTATATTCACTCACTCTTCACATACATAAAAGGTCTATATATAATGAGATATGACTCTTGGCCTTCCATATTCCTATGAAACTTCATCTTTCTATTCTAAGGACTCATGTACACATGGACAACATGCACATTTACATCATTGCACATTATAATAATACTTGTGCATTTATTACATTGCATAAAGTAAATACTCAGACCTTAATCTAAAAAAATCTCCTAATATCAAGATGTACCCAAGGTGGTACATTGGCATGTACCAAATAATGTAATGTATTCTAACAATCATATATCATATCATATGCATGGACTACCACATCATTAGGTGTTACATCATTGAGTACCATGTCAACATGTGTAGGCAAAAAAGATGTGATATTCTTAGGTGCCATGTCATAAATATTTGCCATGTCATTATCATGTTTCATACTAATATATTCTAATCTAATTAAATTTTGGTAAAAGAAATGTTGAACTATTGACCTTCCTCATGTAATGCCCTAAAAAGAGCTTGTCTAGTTATTAGCCCCAAGGTGTCTCTTAAGAGTGTAATGGCTAGCAACATATTTAACATAACCATTGAAATAAAATACCCCCTCTAATAACATGTACATTATGCAAATATGTATCACTATGATGCATGCATACACATCTCTCTTTTTATGCCTACCATGTTAGGGAATATTCCCTAATATATTCCATTTTTTTAAATTTAAATTTTGAAATTTTGAAGATAATATGCTATTTTTTAAGCAAAAAAGAGGTGCTTAGAGGTAAAATGATACAAAGTGCTAAATAAATCCCCCCTATAATTTTAAAAATAATCTAGAAAATAAAATGGGTCATTCATATCTATTATGGTTTGTCCTATACAATTGTTTTGTCAAACACAACCAATTAAGACTTCCCCTCATGCCTATGCAACAAAAATATTATCAAGCCCTTTTAGCAACTTTGTCAAATGGCTTGGAGGTCCTTTCCATACATAGAATCCTACCCATGGCTTATCTAATGCAAAGAGTCTATTTAAAAAAACTTTAGTCACTTATTATATTCTTTCTGGTAGCCATGTAGTTTGTCCTATTGGATACAAAAAACCAAAAGAGAAAAGGAAAAAAATATTTTATAAAATAAATTAAAGAAAAATAAGTTTTTCAAAAAAACCTTGAAAATATCAATCCTAAAATTAAGAAATCTATTTGAATAGAAATTAAAACCAAGAGGGTTGAGTGTCAATGAGAGGAATAAAAGGAATTTTTTTATGAATGTTTTCCTAGATCAAATCTATTGAATTTGGTGATATCTTCATTATATATATCCTTAGTTATCAAGTTCAATTTCGTGTTCGAATTTGACACTTGTGAAGTTCGAAAGAAATTCGCCATGTTTAAAAATTTAGAATAAAATTCGATATATCATAAATGTGTATATATGAACTTAAGTGTATACAAATAATATTTTTTATGAATTGAATATAAAACCAATATTTTTTAATATATATATATATATATATATATATATATATATTAATATTTTTTAATATATTACCCAGCACACTAATTAAAAATAAAAATAATAATAATAAATTCTGAAAATTGGTTACTCGTCCACTCAAATCGTTCGTTTGGTTTACTAAATCAAAATAATAAAACATAATGTCTTCTCCAAACAATTTGGTATAGTTTTCACACTGTGTAAATTACATAACTTATCATAAATTCATAAAATTATTATTATTTTTTTATATATTCTCCTTCTCGCCAAACTCCATTGCATGATCTGTAGTAAAAAAGCCACAAACTTCACTGCGTGATATGTAGTACAAAAGCCACAACCGTAGTTGCACATGTAATAATCACTTCATTAAAAACCAAAACCAAAAGTTTATATACCAAGTTGCACACCTTAGAACAAAAAAGATTCCTGTGGGACGTTTTTCCCTTCTGCTTGCATTTTCATTCAATTTTTTCCTATGTCGAATTAGGGTTTGTTAGCCGTTTTTCCTTGTGCATGCATTTTCACTCTATTTTTTCCCATACCAAATTTAGGATTTGTTCACCCTTTTTCCCTTCTGCATGCATTTCCACTCAATTTGTTTCCTTCTGCATGCATTTACACTTAATTTTGTTTGACGAATTTAAGGTTTGTTTGTCAAATTTATTCGTGAAAATTTTAAATTTGACGAATTTCCAAATTTATCTTAAAAATTCGACAAATTTGATAACTAAGTCTATATACACTAGGGTTTTATCAAAAACAATCTAGCTCTCCTATAAGTTTTTAAAAATATTCTGGCTACTCAAAATACCAATTCCCTTATAAGATGTTTTAAAAGTTGTTTTTCCAACAACCAACAATCAAGTAGTATAAATTAACACATGTTCTAATACCATGTTATATTTATAGGAATTTTCATAAATGAATGGAATCAAAACATTACCTAGTACCGCTAAAAAAAATAAAAACACAAATCAATACACATGGTATATAGTGATGCCCATGGACACCATATAATATCACTATAGAAAAATCAAATACACTTAACTGATAATGAAATGGTTTGTATATTAGATTATATATACGTAAATACAAGTCATATTTAGGTTTAAAATAATAAAATATTATTTATTTATTTTTATTTTTTTTGAATTTACATGGTGGAATCGATAACCGCCACGAATTCAGGCAGGCTGTCCAGCTTTTTATGGCCGCCACAGTATTCTGTGTTGTCCGCCCCAAAAACCGCCATGTAGATCTTCACGCAGTCTGCCCCTATAACCACCATGCCATAGTCATTTTAAATCTTTTACGTTGTAGAAAGCACCAAGAAAAGGACAAGCATTTAGTCCGACGAGGCCCGATATTTGAACCTTGGACCTCCGCCCCCCTTATGGGGTTTGGATGAAACAATTGGTCTACACCTCGGACCTAATAATAAAATATTATAAAATCACCTTTTTAACATTTACAAGGGTGGAAAGGGCTTACATGTTAAATATAAAAGTGGGTTGTGGTCTAAAATGAAGTTTAGTCATCATATAATCCAACATCAAAACATGGTAGATGGTCAATAAAGTTGGGATATAAGGATTTCCTACTTCCAAATACTTACCTTAGAAGAATATTTTATCACTAGAGCCTCTTCTTAAGGCCTCAATATTTCTTTGTTTAGCAGTCCAAACTAAGATTCTTAAAGAACATATTCTACAAAGAATAATATATCATGGACCTTTTAGATGTACCTTGTGTGAGAAGGCTTTAGAGTTGATAAATATTGGAATTAGTTATTTCAAAGCTAAAGCATAATGTATTCTATTAAGGATTGGTCTTGATGTTTGAATTCATGCCTTGAAAAAATAATAGAAATTTTTAAAATAAATCTGAAAATCATGCCCAAGTTTGGCATCATATTATTACCCTATAGAATGTTTATAGATATGGTACTCATCATAGGAATTCTCAAGTGGAGGAAAAGGGCTACCAACCACTTTTTTATAGGAGTTGAATATAAATGGAAGGGTCATTTGCAACAATGACATTAAACCAAAGGATTTATTTCAATATATTATAAAATAAAAATATCCAAAAAGGGATTTATCAAAATTAATTTTGATGGTGCTTCCAATGGAAATGTAGAAAAAGTTGTTGGAGGTTGTCTTTTCCAAAATAATGAAACAAAATTCCTTTTACTTATTAGAATCATATGGATATTCCAACTAACAACGAGGGAGAGGCTAGGGCATTTCTTAAAGGGAATAAAATTATAATAAAAATTTGATGAAAATATATTTCAATTAAGAGGATTTAAAAAATTATTATTTATATTATCAACAAAAATGGATGTGAGGATTGGATAAAAAATAATATTATTACTAATGCATATTAACTACTATTGGAGACAATCTCTTGTAAATATGATCATATCTATAGAAAAGTAAATCAAGTAGTAGATAATTTAGTGAAATATGGTGTTGATGTTTATCTTGTTAAAATTTATATTTTAGAAGGTAATTAGCCAACTAAGATTTTATGTATTAATAAAACTATTTCCAAGGATCTAATTATGGAAATGTAATACTTTGAGGAAGATGATGCATTTGTGATAAAAAAAAGGAATGAATAATATCTTTGAAATTTTGATTGACCTTACAACAAATGTTATATTTTTGTATTTTTATGTAAGTGAACCCGAATAGAAGCCACACATAGATTATTAAAAAAAAAACATTTAGATGAACACTTGAATTTGTGTATTGGAAGGAATCTTATTTTTAAAGAATAGTGGTTTTTACAGCATTGTCAGTAGTTTTGCAAGCATTTAACCAAAAAATAATAATCAAAAAATTGTTTTTTATAGAAAGCATCATGTATCTAATATATATGTAACCTTTTTTTCATTTATTTGTTAAAAAAAATAGGCTTAAGCTATTTTTTAAGGAATTTTTATTTAACATTTAAAAAACAATAATGGTCAAATTTCTTGGATCTTTTTGACATAACATATTTTTTCTAATAGAATTATATTTATGTCTGCTTGAATGTTTAGAACCTTGACTATTTCCTTAAGATTCATACTCATTGTTTCTAGTCTCATTTAATTTAGAATTGATTTGATAATTTATTGTTTTAAATATATTCTACTAATGATATCCATACAAATGTGGATAAAGATAATTTTAAGGAAATTGAAGACACTGTATACTCATCATTATAAATCATGTTACTCATCATTAGACTGTTGTTTCACTATATATTAAATTTTTTATAGTTCTTTCTCTAAAATATTTGAGAAAAGAGGACAAAAAGAAAAAAGGGATAAAGAGTAGTAATTCTTTATATCTGACCTTGAATTGATAAACAAAGGAAATTTCTAGCATTTGGTGAAGATTTGATTTAAAAATTAATGCTCCATGAACTTTGGTGTTGCACTAAGGTGAATCCTCCTTTAGTGTATCATATTATTTGAAAATTCATAACTATTATCCCCCTTCAAATCCCCATTAGAGATTATACATTTTCTCCCTCAATGGGAGTTTTAAATCTTCATAATCTAAATTGTAATTTGTACTAATATTATAAGAATTAATATAATTTTAATTTATTTCTATCCACTTTATAGTTTATGTGTTGTTGGATTTTTATTCAATTTGAATATTATTTAGACTTTATATCGCATGCATTGCTTTGCACCTGTTGTTGTCGAGCACATGCGGGTGTCTCAAAATCTAGTTCTACTAACTAGTGAACCCTCAGTTATTGCTAGTGCATCTACGCACATGCTTCCTACAATGACAAAAAAAACCAAATTAGAAAGTGACAAGTTCACAAGGTAAATCTTCCATTATTGTATTCATTTTTAATATTTGCATGCAGTTTATCATTTGGTACTTAGAGTTTTTATGGATTTATGAGGATCTCACACAGTGGAGACCTCACAGTTACTACTAATCCTCTTTTATCATTTTATGTGTGTAAATCTAGAGATATATAGGCATTGAGTAGCTGTTTAAGCTGGAGTGGTCCAGTAAATAGATATCTGAAGCCCACTCACTTCTGTTGGGATCGATCGAGCATGAAGACACCATCCTAATATGTTGTCTAGAGTTTCAAATAACCCTAACATATCGATATTATTGTATTGAGTAATAAATCTTTGTAAAAACCCCAATCTACATCATAATTGGTTGTAATATCAAAAATCCACCCGGTAATAAAAAACCAAATTTATTTTTGTGTAATCACATGTGTTTATTTTGTTTTAATTATTCATTTATTTAAGTTTTTTTTATTTGGTGTTGTTCAATTTTGTATCTTCATATGGTGATCACGATGGGATCCCCTGAGGGTTTATTACTTTGATTTATCTTGTGATCTAACTTGTTGTTTTTTGTTTCATCTTGCAAGTTTTTGAAAGCACAGATTATGTGATTTTCATAGAATATGGATATTTGGAATGACACAGAAGTTGTATAAGGTGCACATAAGCCCTACGACATTCATGGGATATTCAAGAAACACCCAGGTGTATTTCACATGCATCAAAGGAACCCAAGTACATTTTGCAGAGAAGAGAAAAAATATGTAGGCACCATAGGTTACCCTCGAGCAAACTTGTTAGATTTCATCACTAGTAAGAATATCGTTGTCCATTCCTAACCATAATGTTCACCCATTTTAATTTCATATTAGTGCATTCAAACACAAAATAAAAATAAATGAAAAAAATAAAAGGAGATAATTAAAGAATGAGATAAGACACAATTGTTTTATAAACATGGCATTGATTATCTTCATTTGATTTCTATGAATTTTCATTTCTACATTTACTTTACAACACATTTTACATTTTTTTAGTAGCTTATGGTCTTAACAATAAATAAATAAAAAAATTAAACCCAAAAAAAAAATCTATGGACTATTCATCTTCATTTCCTACCACTTCTATCGTAAATCTCGTTAGTGTGGTTCAAAAAGATTGCACATATTTGTCTATGGATCCTTCACACACTATGCAGGCTACTGATATCTCACATAGATACACCTCCACATCTCTTATACAAATAAAATCATACTCACACATAATTGACCATAATATGAACCACATAGACATGGCCCAAGTAGAGGCTTTCTAAAAATTGGCTAATTATATCTTACAGCCCCCCCATAATACCCTGGATCGAGATCCTTATTTATAGTAGGAACTTGCTCCTTCCCAGCCATCCAACTTCACCCACATTTATATTAACCCTCTTTTTGAGGCATTAGTTGCACCTTCATCCCATGTCTCCATTTCCCAACCATCATGTGCTCCTAGCAATTCATATGTATCCACCTATACCAACCCCTTGTATGAAGCACAAGTTGATGTTTCTTTACAAGTACCCATTTCATCCAATCAAGTTGCAATTCCCATTACCACTTGTCCCCTATACACATCATCTATTCCATATTCATCCATGTATTCCAATGATGATATGTAAATTCATGAAGCATGGAAACATTTAAATAAATTGCTTAAGAAGCGATAGAATGCTCAACAATAAGTTCAAGTGAACCCTAGGCCTCAGCAAATTTCCACTCAACCCACCTTCATCACACAAAGTCCATCTTGGGTACCACAATATTCTATGGTTTCCATTCCAACACCTCCATCCACCCATACCCATTCCATTCCCATAGGCCAACCTAGCCATAGTCCTCATGCATTATCCCATTTTCAATAGTCACCATAATTTCTCAATCAATCTCATCATCATCAATTCCAATCCACTCTGCCTATCCATCATCATATTATCACTCCACACCATATTTCCACTCCATAGAATCATCAAGTGATTCAGGACTTTCACATTCCTGGGGAAGATCCTAGAATCAAGGCTATGCAATAACATACTGATAATTTGATACAACATACTCCTAGTTAGAAGCCAACCTTATGTCAATTAATCGATAAACCAATCTACCCTTTGGTACCATCACCACCATATCCAACAACCTTCATGATACCAATGTTTTACAAGTTCAAAGGGACTAAGGACCCTAAATAGCACGTGAGCACATTCGTGCACTCATTATTTAGAATTCAAAATGATAATGCTCTCATGCTATGCATATTTCCTTAGATATTAGGGGGAGGCGCCATAGAGTGGTATAACCAATTGCCCAATCATAGCATTTATACTTTTGAACAAATGGTTGACCAATTATTTGAATGATTTACCCTTAATGTAAGAAATAAAGTCTCATTTTCTGATATATATATGGTTTAAGATAATATTATGATGAGTATATCTATGATTTTGGTAACCGTTGGAGGGCCATCATAACCAAAATGGAATTCACCCTACCAATGGAAGAGATAATCTAGCTATTCACTAAGAGTTGCCTAAAACTCATTTCTTGGATGCTTCAATTATAGACCTATCGCTCATTTTAGGAAGATCTTACCTAAGCTAGTGTCATCAAAGAGATAAAAATCCAAGAGGGCATACTTAAGCCAAGAAAGAAGGAATGGAAAAACAAGGGCCAATACAAAAGAAACTATTCTGGCCAAACCAAGTCAACATAGGTCAATCTCGACAATCAAGCCAATCACGTCAATCAAATGGTCATAAGCTAGATAGTAATGGCTCAACAACAACCAATGCAACAACCACCACAAAAAATTACCTATCATGTGGTACCCTCAATAACCCAATCTATGTAAAACATAGTGCCAACTATGGAGAATCATGAACATTGATAATTTATTTTACAAAATAATCAATACACCCCTCTATGATATTAATAAACTTGCTTTACCTGAGTTCAAACCAGATGATCCCACAAGACATGGTAAAAACTACAGGGAACATTTATTTTAACCTTATCATAGATAAAATGGGCATGGCATAAATAATTGCCATGTATTTAAGGATATAGTACAATACCTCATTGACTTGAGGGTCATCAAGCTTGACAACACTCTAGCTCAAAAAGAACAAAATCTTGATATCTTACAAACACCACTTCCTCATCATGAGAAGGTGCAATCCATAGTGGGAGGATATAACATCAAGACCCCTCCCAATCAAGTTAACCATGTTCAACAGTACCAAGGTTTTGTAGGTGTCATTCATGTGGTAACTCGAGGTAAAAAATGATAAAAAAAATTGATAAGATGCATGACAACAACCCATTCAGTAGCCTATGAACTCACAAGCAAGGGAGTCTCAACATATTCCATCACTACCCATCTAAATTTTCCCAAATACTTCTCCACAAATCCACATTACCAATCATTCTAATCCATCAAGTCATCCCATCAACCGCATTCAAAGGCCAATTATTTCTCTAAGTAACCTGTTAACCACAAGTTTAAAAATGGCTTCATCAAAACTGCCTATTTATGATATAATTAAAAAATCTCCCCAACATTTTCAGGCATTAATGGATATTATAAAATCCATTGAAATCCAATCTCAATATTCCAATGCCTTTAATTAATTTGTAGGGAGTATTCAAACATGCATGGAGCCTTCCATCATGTTTTATGAATTTGAGATTAAACTAATATCATTATAATCGATGGACCCTCCATTGCATATAATGACTAAAATTGATAGGAAACCATTAAAAAGAGTTTTAATTGATACTAGGTCGCCTATTAACATCGTCACCACATCTTCTCAAAGAAGCTCAAAGAATTTGGATAAGATTATCAAGGTACAAAGATCTTCATAAAACAAAATAGGACTTGGTTTTGTATAGGAACATAGAGAACGAGAAGAGGAGTCAATCTCAAGATCCATTGAAGAAGAAGCTTTAGAATAAGAAAGTGGAAGAGAGAATGATACTTCTAAGGATAAGTTGGAAAATAGAAAGTTCAACAAGGAAAGGAATAATGCAAAAATGAGGAATAGATGGAACATGAAACAACACATGGAAGAAGAAACTAAGAGACCAATGGAGCCAAGGTAAGGTTTATTAAATGGATGTTTTTTCTCATGTCATAGGTTTGGTCACAAGGCTTCATAGTGTAGGACACATGAAAAACAAAGATATGGTTTCACTAAAAGAAATTTTAAAAATGGGCATCTATTTCAAGGGTATTGCTACTCTTGTAATCTTTTTGGTCATAAGGCAGTTAATTGCAAGGTTCATGACAAGAATGGATATGGCTTCAACAAGAGGAAATTCAAAATATTTGCACCTTCAAGGAACTACAATATTAAGTGTTATAAGTGCAATAATGTTGGGCATATGGCTAAGTGGTATAGAGCAGAATTTCTAGAGATAAGCAAGAACAAAAAAATTTAGTTGAATCAGAAGGATCAGTTGAGGAAGAAAATGGAAAAAGGAAAGGAGTAGTGTATGCTGGGATTAGAGATACTCCAACCCCAAAATTAACCACCTCAAGGAGAGGAGGTGGGGAGAGGGCTGAGCTAAGAGTCTTATCCTTAACCCCAAATGTGTCCCATTTCCATTGATGTTAAAGGGGGAGAGATTTGAGTTAGGGGGAGAGCATTCAGTTAGCAGGAGTAGTTTCTTAAGGGGAACAAAATGAAAAAAGGTAAAGGAAATGGTTAAATAAAAATGGGTTGTCATCAATGACAAAGGGGGAGATTGTTGGAAATATGAAAAAAAAAAATTGTCATTGATGTCAAGAGGTTGATGTTCAAGTTCCGTCGTAATTAATGTCATCAGGTGGTTTTTCAAAAATACAAGGAAAATTTTTAAAGAAATAGGATATAATATTTATTTTAAATATTATATGCCTACAAAGGCTTAAAAAGATTGAAATCCCAAGGATGGAGAAGTAGGTTTAAAAGGAAATAATAATATTTTAATACTGAATATTATAATATTCTAGGCTCAAGCTTGAGGTGAAGAAAAACGAGGTCCAAGGAGTCATTAAATTATAAATCCTAAAATGACCCATTTGGCAGAGTTTAAAGGTTATTATTTAATTTATTTAAGTTAAAATATGTTAACCATAGGTTAAAATTTTAATTTAAATAAATAATAAAGGCATCAAAAGTTTAAATTTGAATTAAAAATCGAATTTACTAATCGCCAACATGTTGGAGTGCATAGAAAATGGTATAAAAGGGGCAATAGATTTTATTTAAAATCGTCCATGCAATTCGTATGCCCAAAGTATAAAAAAATTCATGCACTGCATTTGACTGAAGAGAAAGGAAAGAATTTACATGTGTTAAATGTTAAAGGGTAGACATCATGATAAACCTAATTGGACTGCCAAACATATCTCAAAGTGCTTGGTAGCACAAGTGGCAATCGAGGGCTGGTTAAGGCATTCGTGAGGGCAAGATCGTGGGTTCGATTCATGCGATTGTGTTTTGGAAATGGGATTTTTTTTTGTTTGTTCCAATTGGGAGAAGATACAAGGAATAAAATGTGGTCCATGTACCTTTTGATTTCTTGTGGGCACATAGCCCAACTAGTGGTTAATATTTGGGCTAGGGCCTTGGAAAAGCGAGGTTGTGTGTTCGAATTTCTGCGGAAACAAATTTTGGGCAGAATTAAAAGGAAAGGTATGCATTTCATGATTTAATTTTTCCAAAGGTTTTGATATTAGAAAATTTGTGTTAAAGGGTTTTATGATATTTAAAAGGTAGTTTGTGAGTTTGTTAAGGGAGATATAAGGTGTAAGAAAATTAAAATATTTTATTTTAATTTTTTGTGGTTAGAATTTATTTTATAAAGTTTGGAATTATAGGTGTTAATAAAAGAATTTAATTTTTATGTGGTGGATGTTATTATGAAATGTTGGAGTTTATAAGGTGTTAGTAAAAGAACTTGATTTTTGAATATTAATTTGAGAGTTTGGAGATTATAAGGTGTATTAGAGATTTGATATTTTGTATGATGAAAGAAATATTGGAAAAATATTTGAGTGGAGATTTTTAGATAAATTGTTGTTATCTAACCTTAAAAGTGGCAAAGAGGATTTGAGTGTGATTTAGCTAGGTTTTTAAGAAATATCTCCATCAAAACAAAATGTATGGGCACATTTTTCTTATGAGTGGAATATTGTTGCATTGAATATTGTAAAATGTAAAGTTGGAGTGAAAAGGATTGTTTGATAAGTATTGTTAGAAATTTTGATTAGGTTTTCACGTACATGACTTGTGGATGTTGAAATATGATGAGTATCATTATTACGTGAGATTGAGAACCATCATGACCTAGGATTTGTGAAATATCATGAGTATCATTGTTATGTGAAATTGAGAACCATCTTCAACTAGGGTTTGTGAAAGATCATGAGTAGCATTGTTATGTAAAATTTAGAACTATCTTGAGCTAGGATTTGTGAAAGAACATGAGTATCATTGTTATGTGACATTGGAATTATCTTGATTCAAGGTTTATAGTGTGAGTTGTTGTAAGTAAAGTGAAACACATGGTTAGGTTTTGTAAGAAAGTTTTGTTTAATTGAGTGGATGGTTGAGCGAAGTTTATTGAGCAATATTGATTGAGAGCATTGGAGTGATAGTTCAAGATTTGTAAAAAATATTATTCTTTATTTCCGAATTGATTTGAAAGAGATTTTGAAAGTGATAGAGTGATTTGTGAATGTGAAACATATTGAGTCTCTTACCATTAACTATATGTTTCTTTGGTTAAACAATATTCTGAGTGAAACTTGTTTGTGTGATTGAAGAGGTTTTCTAAAAGAGATTAAATTGAGTTTTAATGCAAGTATTGCAGTTGTTTGAGTAATATTTTGTGAAATCTTGTGAGAAGATTTGAGTAAGTCCTAGAGGGGACTTAAGGACAAAGTTGAGTAAGCTTTTGTGAAGATTAAGGATATATTTGTGTGAGATTTTGTGAAAGCTTGCAAGCATATGTGGGTAATTCTAAGGAAGACTTGTTGAGCAGATTTGACAAGTTCTAGAGAGGACTTGTTGAGAAGATTTGAGGTAAGTATAATGAGGGTTTGTTGAGAAGATTTGAGGTAAGTCTTAGTGAATACTTGAGAGTAGATTGATAAAGTTCTTGAGAGTACTTATTGTGGATAGATTTGAGGTAAGTCTTTGAAAATACTTGAGAGCAGAGTTGATTGATTGATTTGTTCAAGCTTTGAGTTAAGGCTTGCAGTAGATCTAGCAAAATTGATTTATGATTGGATCAAGTTATGTGTTAAGGCTTGAGGATATATTTGAGAATAGAATTTGGTGTAAATTTGAAGGTATATTTTTACTAGACTAGAGATAGACTTGTGATCAGATTTGTGCTAGACCGAAGGACAATATTTAGTGTAGATTTGAGATAGAGATTGAGCAGAGTTGAGAGTAAGCTTTGGAGGTGACAAGAGCAGATGATAGTAGCCTCCAATAGATATAGATCCATTAGCCAGGGTAGTGAGGTTATAATTATTTTGAGTGAGGACATAGGTCTTCTATAGAGAGAGATTTACAAGCCAGTGTAGTGGAGGAAGTAGTATTCTAGAAGATCACTAGCCAAAGCAGAGGAGAAAGAGTTTTCATGTGGATAGAGATCCATGAACCAGCAAAGGGGAATGAATTCTCCTATGGATAGAGATCCATGAACTTGATGAGGATATTGGTGTCTCATTTGCATAGAGTTCCATAAAAATTTTAATAGGGAAGGATTCCCAAGATATTTATTAAGAAAATTTTAGTGAAATATTTTCTCCATGGACTAGTTCACATTGGGTGAACCATGTTAAATTGGTGTCTCTATTGTGTGTGATGATTTGTGCATTGCTTTAATTACTGACTATAATATTACCATTTATTATATTGGATAATATTGTTTGGAAATAAAAGTAAAAAATGGTCTTATACTATTCATCCCCCTCTCAGTATAAGCTTGTGTTCTTCAATTGGTATTAGAGCTATTTATTTAAGAATATTTTAGCAGTTTGAAGGAAAATCTTATAGGAACACATATGGATTCTCAGAGTGTATCTTCAGGGAATAATACACCATTGTTTGATGGAATAATTATGCATTATGGAGTGTAAGAAAGAAGTTTTACCTAATGGAACAAGGAAATGATAGATGAAAAGCAGTTGAGGATGGGTAAATACCGCCAGCTACTCCACCTACAGATAAATATGGTAAGCTCCTACAACTAAACAATTCAAAGACAATGAATGGAATCTTAAATGGTTTACATGAAATAGAGTTTGTAAAAGTTATACATTGCACATTAGCAAAAGAGATTTGCGATAAACTAAAAAATATATATGAAGGAGACAAAAAGGTCAAGATGACAAAATTGCAAAATCACAAGAAAACATTTGAAGACCTAAATATGAAGGATGAGGAAAATATTACTACATAATTACTTCGTATGGATGGGGTTGTTAACTCCATGCAAGGACTTGGGTTTAAAGTTGAAGAAACGGATGTTTGTCAAAATATTTTAAGGTCACTCCCTAAGAGGTATAGTGAAAATATTTTAGCCATAGAAGAATCAAAAGATATTGAAACTTTGACAAGGGATGAGCTACATGGGATTCTCAAAGCTTTTGAGATGATAATAAAATAGGATACTATTCCCTAGAAAGAAGCAACCTTCAAATTTATAAAGAAGACAAAGGGTAAGAGGTCAGATTCAAGTAATGTGTTATCCAGTGATGAGGAAGCAAACTATGGTAGAAGAAACAAGGACACAAGAAAGTATAAAGGTGTGAAAATAGTTAAGTGTTTTGAATGTGGTAAATATGGTTACTATGCATCTAACAAACTAGAAGCCAGAAGTAGAAGTGGTGATGAGAAATAGGATCATAAGAACAGGGAAGCAGAAAAATACATGTATCAAAATAAAAGTAGGGATGGACAAGGCAAGCAAGGAAATAAGTTTTTCCAAAGGTATAAGAAGATTTTTTATGCAGATAAGGTAGGCAAGGATTCAAGTGATAGTGATGGAAGGTCATTAGATAATGAAGAAGAAGAAATTCTATTTTTGATAGTAGAAAGAGAGGATGATAATAAAAAGGTAAAAAGGGCACCAATAATTCTCTAGTGTTTTAGGTGTGGAAAATTTGGTCATCTTCAAGATCATTTCACAAGTAATGGGTTTAGTTTTAGTGAATATGAATGTGAAGATGCTCTTGAATGTCTAGAAGAAGAAATTCTACTTTTGGAAATAGAAGAAGAAGGAAGTGCTCCTACTGAATATGAATTAGAAAGAAATTAAGATGTTATTAAAGGTAAAGGAATAGAGGTAGAATTAGAGGAAGGATAATTTGATCTTAAAGGTGAGCTTATTTTTGCTCTTAAGGAATTAAGGAAGGTAATAAAGTAGAACTCAAAATTTAAGCTTCAATTTCAAGAATGTGATGAAGAGAAAGGAAATATTATAGAACATCTAACCAACTCAATATCTAAGACAAGGAGATATAAATATAAGTTAGAGGTAAAAGTATTAGAATGTGAAAGATTAGAGCATGAGGTAGCTTCACTAAGAAAGTAAGTAAAATATTCTAAAGACAAGCTACACAGGTTTAGGAGAAGCTCAAAGAATTTGGATAAGATTAACAAGGTACAAAGATCTTCATCAAATAAAACAGGATTTGGTTTTGAATAGGAACATAGAGAACGAGGAGAAGAGTTAATCTCAAGATCTATTGAAGAAGAAGCTTCAGAAGAAAAAAGTGTAATAGAGAGTGAGACTTTTTAGGATAAGTTGGAAAATAGAAAGTTCAACAAGGAAAGGAACAATGCACAAATGAGGAATAGATGGAACAGGAAAAAGCACAGGGAAGTAAAACCTAAGAGATCAATGGGGTCAAGGAAATTTTTCTTCAATGGACATTACTTCTCATGTCACAGGTTTGGTCACAAGGCTTCACAGTGCAGGACACATGAAAAATAGGGATATGGTTTCACTAAAAGGAATTTCAGAAATGAGCATCCATTTTAAGGGTATTGCTACTCTTGTAATTAGTATGGTAATAAGGTAGTTAATTGCAAGATTCATGAAAGGAATGGATATGGCTTCACTAGGAGGAACTTAAAAATATTTGCACCTTCAAGGAACTACAACATTAAGTGTTATAAGTGCAATAATGCTGGGCATATGTCAAAGTGGTGTAGAGAAGAATTTCTAAATATAAGCAGGAACAAGAATATTCATAGGAATCAGAAGGATTAGTTGAGGAAGAAGGTGGAAAAAGGAAAGGAGTAGTGCATTCTGGGAGTAGAGATACTCCCACCCCAAAAATAACCACCTCAAGGATATGAGGTGGGGAGGGGTTGAGATAAGAGTCTTATCCTTAGCCCCAAAGGTTTCCCTTTTCCATTGATGTCAAAGGGGGAGAGATTTGAGTTAGGGGGAGAGCATTCAATTAGGGGGAGCAGTTTCTTAGGGGGAGAAGAATTGAAAAAGGTAAAATAAATGGTTAAAGAAAAATGGGTTACCATCAATGACGAAGGGGGAGATTGTTAGAAATATGAGAAAATTTTGTTGTCACTAATTTCAAGAGGTTGATGTTCAATTTTTATCGTCATTAATGTCATTAGGTGGTTTTTCCAAAAGGCAAGGAAGAAGTTTAAAGGAATATGATATAATATTTATTTTAAATATTATATGCCTACAATGGCCTAAAAATATTTAAATCCAAAGGATGGAGAAGCAGGTTTAAAAGAACATAATAATATTATAAAATTTAATAATATAATATTTTGGGCTAAAGGTTGACGTGAAGAAAAACGAGGTCAAAGGAGTCACAAAATTATAAATCCTCAAAAGACCCATTTGGCAGAGTTTAAAGGTTATTATTTAATTTATTTAAATTAAAAAAAAATTAACAATAGGTTAAAATTTTAATTTAAATACATAATAAAGGCACCAAAAGTTTAAATTTTAAATTCAAATTAAAAATCAAATTTACTAATCGCTGATGTGTTGGAGTGCATAGCAAATGGTATAAAATGGGCAATTATCAAAATAGTAGTATGAAAAAAAAACCTTCTGCCTTATCAAAACAATCGCGTGGGGATTTGAAAATCCAACCTTTGCCCTGCGAATGACTTAACACACCCTTGTCCACCGATTGTGCTATCCAGTGTTTATAAAATAATTTTGTTGTGCCATATGCATTTATCCAAATGCCTACCCTCAAAAGCTTTAAAAATGTGAAAACTCTTCTTACTCACAACAATGCAGTGCACGATGTTAGCATAACCTTTTTTATTCTAATGCATGGATAGGAAAATTAAAATATTAATTACCTTTTAAATACACCTTGTCCTTTTTCTTTGACGTCGGATCAAAGTCAAATTAGAAATTTGAATTATAAATTTAATTTTTAACCTTTAACTTTGGCACCCAAAGTTATTTAAATTAAAATTTTAACCTTTAGGTTAAAATATTTTAATTTAAATAAATTAAATTAAATCCTTTGCAACTTCTCAATGGGTATTTTGAAGGATAAATTATTTTTAATAATTCCTTGGACCTCATTTTCTTCACCTCATCCTTTTTCCTGGAATATTATAATATTAAATATTATAATATTATTATTTTATTTTAAACTTGCTTCTCCTTCCTTGGGTCTTCATACTTTTAGGCCTCTTTAGGCATATAATATTAAAAATAAATATTATATCATATTCATTTTAAAACCTTCCTTGCCTTTTGGAAAAACCACCTAATGACATTAATGATGACAAAACTGAAACAACAATCTCTTGACAACAATGACAATAAAACTTGCTCAAATTTAAAATAATATCCCCCTTTGTCATTGATGGCAACCCTTTTTCCTTTAGCCATTTCTTTTAAATTTTTCAATTCTTCTCCCCCTGACTGAATTCTCTCCCCGCATCGAATTCTCTCCCCCTAACTCAAATATCTCCCCCTTTGACATCAATGGCAAAGGGCCACCTTTGGGGCTTGGGGATAAATATTCTTAGCTTAGCCCCTTTCCCACATCCTCTCTTTGAGGTGGTTAATTTTGGTATGGGAGTATATCTACTCATAGCATACATCGATCCTTACCTTTTTCCACCTTCCTCAACTGATCCTTTTTATTTCTCTAAATGTTCATGTTCTTGCTTGTCTTTGGAAATTCTTCTCTACACCACTTAGTCACATGCCCAATATTATTGCACTTATAACACTTAATGTTGTGGTTACTTGAAGGTGAAAATGTCTTGAATTTCCTCTTGGTGCAGCCATTTCCATTCCTATCATGAACCCTACAATTTACTACCTTATGACCAAACTGATTACAAGAGTAGCAATACCCTTAAAAGATATGCCCATTTCTAAAATTTCCATATCCTTGTATTTCATGTGTCTTGCACTGCATAGCCTTGTGACCAAACTTGTGATATGAGAAGTAATGTCCATTGAATAAACCTTGCCTTAACGCCATTGGTCTCTTAGTCTCTTCTTTCCTATGTTGTTTTTTATTCCAACTGTTCTTTATTTGTGCATTGCTCCTTTCCTTGTTGAAATTTCTATTGTCCAACTTATCCTAAGAAGTCTCACTCTCTCTTACACTCTCTTATTCTAAATCTTCTTCTTCTTTGGAACTTGAGATTGACTCCTCTCCTTGTTCTCTTTGTTCATGTTCAAAACCAAGTCCTGTCTTGTTTGATGAAGATATTTGTACATTTATAATCTTATCCAAGGTATTTGAGCTTCTCCTAAACCTGTGTAACTTATTTTTAGACTCTTTTACTTCCTTCCATAGTGAAGCTACCTCATGCTCTAATATTTCACATTCTAAAACCTTTGCCTCCAAAATCTCTTTAAATATTCTTGTATTAGCTATTGAGTTAGATCTTCTATAATATTTCATTTCTCTTCATCACATTCTTGAAATTGAAGTTTGAGTTTTGATTTTTGCTTTATTACCTTCATTAATTCCTTAAGAGCATAAACAAGCTCACCCTCAAGATCAAATTCTCCTTCCTCTAATTCTGCCTCTATTCCTTTGCCTTTGAGATCATCTTCATTCCTTTATGATTCATATTCAATAGGAGCACTTCCATTTTCTATTTCCAAGAGAGTACTTTCTTCTTTTGGACCTTCAAGAGCATTTTCATATTCATCTTCACTAAAACTAAACCCATTCCTTGTGCAATGATATTCAAGATGACCAAAGTTACCACACCTAAAACACTTGAGAATTATTGGTGTCATGTTTCTAGAATCTTATTTTTCTACTGTCAAAAATGGAATTTCTTCTTCTTCATTATCTGATGACCTTCCATAGCTATCACTTGAACTCTTACCTACATTATCTGCATAAAAACTCTTCTTATACCTTTGGAAAACCTTCTTTCCTTGCTTGCCTTATCCATCCCTATTTTTTTTTATACTTGTATTTACCTGTTTCCCTATTCTTGTGATCTTATTTTTATTCATTATTGTTATTTACATACTTTGGGCAATCAGATGCATAGTGACCATATTTACCACAATTGAAACACCTAACTATTTTTATACCTTTATGCTTTCTTGTGTCCTTTTTCCTTCTGCCATATTTTGCTTCTTCATCACTGGATAACTCATTACTTGAATTTGACTTATTACCCTTTGTCTTCTATGTAAATTTGAAGGTTGCTTCTTTCTGGGGGATAGGCTCCTCTTTTATTCTCATCTCAAAAGTTGTTAGAATTCCATATAATGCATCCCTTTTCAAAGTTTCAATATCTTTTGACTCTTCTATGGCTAAAATATTTTCACTATACCTCTTAGGGAGTGACCTTAAAATCTTTTGACAAACATTTGTATCTTCAACTTTAAACCCAAGTCCTTGCATGGAGTTAATAATATCATCCACATGAAGTAAGTATGAAGCAATGTCTTCCTCATCCTTCATATTTAGGTCTTCAAATATTTTTTTGTGATTTTGCAATTTTGCCATATTGACCTTTTTATCTCCCTCATATATATTTTATAGATTTTCCCAAATCTCTTTTGCTGATGTGCAATGCAAAACTTTTACAAACTCTATTTCATGCAAACAATTTAAGATTCCATTCATTACCTTTGAATTACTTAGTTGTAGGAGCTTATCATATTTATTTGTAGGTGGAGTAGCTGGCGATGTGTACCAATCCTCAACTTCTTGCCATATATCATTCCCTAGTGCCATTAAGTAAATCTTCATTATCACACTCTAGAATGCATAATTGTTCCCATCAAAAAATGGTGCCTTATTCACTGAAGATCCACTCTAATAATCCATCTGTGTTCCTGTAAACTTTTCCTTCAGGCTGTTAAACTCTTTCGAAGGAACCCACTCTAATACCAATTGAAGAACACAAGCTTATACTGAGAGTGGGGGTGATCAATATAAGATAAATTTTTACTTTTCTTTCCCAAATAATATTATCCAATATATCAATGGTAATATCAACAACAGTAATAAAATCAATTCATAACCCAGGTGTTGTAGGTGAGTTGGAGAGGAGAGGGCAATCCTCCAAGGGAGGTCCCAAGTTCGAATCTCCACCCTACCAAAAAGTTGAATTGGGTACCCAAAATCCAATTGATAATGTTGGTGCGGGCAGGGCTAGGTGCGACTCTCGGGTGACTTTGACGGTATAGAACCCCCTGTTCATGGTCTCTTAGACCAAGGTGGCCCCGCAAAGGGTTTTTTACTTAAAAAAAAATCAATGCATAAATAATCACACACAATAGAGACACCAATTTTATGTGGTTCACCCAATGTGGGCTACTCCATAGAGAAAATATTTCACTAAAAATTCCTCAATAAATCTCTTGGGAATCCTTCCCTATTACAATAATTATGTACCCATGTCCAAAGGAGACACCAGTACCCTACTCAATTTCATGGATACCTATCCATAGGAGAACTCTTTCCTCCTTTTTGGTTCATGGATCTCCATCCACAAGAGAACTCCTTCTCCTCTTGCTCTGGCTAGTGATCCTCTAGAAGACTATTACCTCCACTGTATTGGCTTGTGGATCTCTCTCCATTGAAGATCTTTGTCCTCACTCAGAAGACCTCTATCCTCACTGCCCTGGCTAATGGATCTCTATCCACTAGAGAATATTATTCTCTACCCTTTCACCTACAAAGCTTACTCTCAACTCTGCTCAATATATATTTCAAATATACACTAAATATTGTCCTTTAGTCTAGCATAAATATGCTCACAAGTATATCTCTAGTGATGCAGGAGCATCTAGGGGAAACAGAGCAATCTTGCATCAACAAAAATGTTCTAAGTGTTTTGACATAGAAAAAATAATGTGTCGCGATATCGCGACAGAAAGTGTCGCGATATCGCGACATGTCGTGTTTTCGCGACTTAGGAAGGAGAGAGAAGAAAAGAGGAAAATATGTTGCAATATTGCGACATAAAAAATTTCACGATATCGTGACCAAAAGAGGAAAGAGAGAGAGCAGATGAAAAGATGTTGCGATATCGCGACATAAAAAGTGTCGCGATATCACGATCAAAATAGGGAAGAGAATGTACAAAGGAAAAACTGTCATGATATCATGACGTAAAAAGTGTCACGATATCGTGACCGAAATAGGATGAAGAAGACAATGTAGTAAAACTGTCGTGATATCGTGACAGAAAAAGTGTCACGATATCGCAACCAAAATTAGGAGAGAGAAGACAGGCAAGAAATCTGTCGTGATATCGCAACATGTTTTGGCAAGGAAGAAAACTGTTGCGATATCGTGACATGTTTTGGCAGGAAGCGAGCAAAAAGGAAAGATGTCACGATTTCACGACCCGAAAGAAAAAAAAGAGTATGAAAGGTAAAGATGTTGCGATTTCGCGACATGTCGCAATTTAGCGACCCGAAAGCAAGAAGAGCGTATGAAAGACAAAGATGTCACGATTTTGTGACATGTCATGATTTTGCGACCCGAAAGTAGAAAGAGTGTACGAAAGACAAAGATGTCATGATTTCATGACATGTCACGATTTCGTGACCCAAAAGTAGAAAGAGAGAGCGAAGGAGTGGAACTGTCGCGATATCGCGACATGTCATATTTTTGTGATGCAAGGACAGAGAAGGGGCTAGAGATCGAAATATGTCACGATATACTGACTTGTCATATTTTCACGCTCAAAAGGAAAGCCAAAGACGAATAATCAAAAATGCAGATGTTTCAAATACCAAGACAACGAAGTGGCACGAGAAGACGAAACGAAAGGTTTTGGAAGAGGAAACGAAGGGCCACCAGCTAAAAATGAAGCGTCACCTGAGATCCTTTAAAAAGGAGAGCAGAGGCATGTACAAGGGCTGGAAAATTTTGGGAACAATAACATATTTCTGTATTTTCAAATTTTAGAAATTTGGTAAAGCACAACTCTTCTATGACTTTTGTAATATTATGTGTAACTGTAAATCTTTGCTGTATTTTGAATAAAATAAAATTATTTTTCTTCTCTGTAATTTTGGCTCTCGATCAAGTGGTATCAGATCGGGAGTTCCTAAGTGTGTGAGCAGATCGTTGAAAGTGAGGTAGCTTGCACCAGGATCTGTGGAAGGGTTTTGAGAAGAGAGAAGTTTAAGGTCCCTAAAGCATGTAAATAGAGCACCGAACGTGAGGCAGTTTGCACCAGGATCAATTCAGATTTGTGAGAGAAGTGAGCAGAATGCCTCCACAAAAGAACCATGGTTGTGGGAGAAATGTGGTGCCTAAAGAAGATTTTAGAGCATTGCAGAGGCAAGTGCAAGCCCTGCAATTAGAGTTGCAAAGAGGAGTCAAGCCAAAAGGAGAACACCAGAGTGACGATGAAGCCTGGGAAACTAATGGTCCATCAGATGATGAAGAAGCATTGGATCCTTCTGAAGCTAGATTATTGAAAGCCCTATCTCAGGTCGAGAAGAGGCTGAAGTTTGATGTCTCTACATATTTTGGGAACCTCAACCCAGAAGAGTTGATTGATTAGATCAACGACATGGAGGAATATTTTGAATATGAGGAGGTTGCAGACCCAGACCGAATCAAGTTTGAAAAAACAAAATTGAAAGGCCATGCTAGTTTATGGTGGAAAGGAGAGCAACTCGAAATAAATAAGAATGGAAAAGAAAAGATAACCAGATGGGACCGAATGGTGGAGAAACTAAAGAGACAATTTATTCCCACAGATTACGAGTTGGATCTTTTGAGGAGGATGCAGAGTTTGAGACAGTCAGGCAAGTTTTTCCAAGAATATACAGAATAATTCTACAAGATCTCCATCATAACTTGCCATTCAAGGGCTAATAAGGAGAAAGTGGCTAGATACATAAATGGATTGAGAATGAACATCCAGGAAGAACTCAATTTAGTCAGAATAACCACCATAGAAGATGCATATCAGTTGGCCTTGAAGGTAGAAGAGAAACTGAATAGAAGATTCGAATGCAAACAGAGAGGAAGGGATTGT
The DNA here is from genome assembly GCA_028583015.1 of Wollemia nobilis. Lineage (NCBI taxonomy): Eukaryota > Viridiplantae > Streptophyta > Pinopsida > Araucariales > Araucariaceae > Wollemia > Wollemia nobilis. Next base: position 615,948 of record JAQPPZ010000383.1, on the reverse strand, counting down.
GGTGGAAGAACCGGTGGAGGAAATTACAGAGACCAGAAGAAGACTGGTGAAACAAGCAAACCCCAGGAATAGAAAAGGGAGAATACCTACCGCCCATGTGATCAGAACAATGGCTACCAAAGAGGAAGAGGTAGACCTGGATGTGGGTATGGAAGAGGGGTATTCTATGGAACCTATTTCCAGTGTGGAGAAGAGGGACATCAGTCCTATGAGTGTCCCCAACATCAAGAAAGGACGAACAAGAGACCTAAGGGTAATGCCCAAGCTGCTGTGGTAGATGAAGGTGCAGAGTCAAAACACTCTAAAGAAGCAGAAGGAGGAGAAGTACTGATGATGAGGAGAGCATTGTTGAATGAGGACAAAGAACCAGAACAGATGAAGAGTTTGTTCCACATAAGGTGTAAATGTGAAGGGAAGGTCTGTAATGTCATCATTGATAATGGCAGCACAGACAACTTAGTTTCAGAAGAGATGGTTACTAAGTTTAAATTGGTGAAGAGGAAGCACCCGCATCCATATTGGATTGTGTGGTTGCAGAAATATCACAAAGCACTTGTCAGTGAACAGTGTTTGGTCAAATTTCACATTGGGAATTACCAAGATGAGGTCTTGTGTGATGTTTTGCCGATGGATGCTTGCCATTTGCTATTGGGAAGACCATGGCAATTTGATATATGTGCAGTGCATGATGGGAATGCAAATACATACTCTTTGAAAAAGGATGGAGTACGTCACAAATTGAAGCCACTAAAATAAGTAGATGAGAAAGTTTACAGTAGTGCCAGAATCTTCCTGGTGGATGACAGACAATTTTTGGATGGTTTGAAGAGGGATTCAATGTGTTATGCATTAATACCTACTGTTAAGAAAGAACAGTACATAGATGTTCCAGTAGAGGTTGAAAACCTATTAGAAGAATTTCTAGACATTATATCAGATAATGTGCCTGAGGGTTTACCACCGATGAGGAAGATCAGTCACCATATTGATTTGGTACTTGGATCTAGTTTACCCAACAAGGTAGCCCACAGAATGAATCTTGTGGAAAGTGAGGAGCTGAGCAGGTAAGTCCATGAGTTGTTGAAAAAGGGACTGATTCAAGAAAGCTTGAGTCCATGTGCAGTACTTGTAGTACTAGCACCAAAGAAGGATGGAGAGTGGAGGATGTGTACAGACTCCCGAGCTATCAACAAGATCACCATCAAATACAAATTTCCATTGCCAAGGATGGACAATATTATGGACTGTTTGAGTGGAGCCAAGTACTTCACCAAGATTGACCTGAAGAGTGGTTACCATTAGATTCAGATCAGAGAAGGATATGAGTGGAAAACTGTTTTCAAAACCAGATAAGGTTTGTATGAGTGGTTGGTCATGCCATTTGGGCTAACCAATGCACTAAGCACATTCATGTGGTTGATGAATGAAGTGCTGAAGGAGTTTTTAGGTAAGTTTGTTATTGTCTATTTGGATGACATTTTGATATTCAGCAGAACCCTGGAAGAGCACCTAACGCATATCAGGAGGGTTTTTGAGAAGCTGAGGGAAGAACAGTTGTTGATCAACTTGAAGAAGTGCAATTTTGTGAAGGAGTTGGTATACCTAGGATTTTTCATCTCAGTTGAAGGTCTGAAAATGGACCCAAAAAAGGTGAGAGCTATCATTGAATGGCCTACTCCAAGAAGCACTTTTGAAGTGAGATCATTTCATGGTCTAGCTAGTTTTTACAGGAAATTCATCAAAAATTTTAGCAATATTTGTGCACCCCTTACAGAAACAATGAGAGGGGATAAGAAGGACTTTAAGTGGACCTTAGGAGAAGACAAGAGCTTTGATATGTTGAAGAAGAAGGTCACCGAGCAACCTATTTTAGCACTTTCAGATTTTAACAAGGTATTTCTGGTGGACTGTGATGCCAATGGTAGTGCCATAGGAGTTTTGCTGAGTCAAGAAGGTAAGCCTGTTGCTTACTTTAGTGAGAAACTCAATGATGCCAGGAAGAAGTATTCAGTGTATGACCAAGAGTTCTATGCTATAGTTCAGGCCTTGAAGAAGTGGAGACATTATTTGTTGCCAAAAGAGTTTGTGTTATATATTGATCATCAGGCCTTACAGTATATAAATAGCTAGGGAAAACTAAACCAGAGGCACTTGAAGTGGGTTGAGTTTCTACAGAGTTATTCCTTTGTGTTGAAGCACAGGAGTGGAAAGTCCAAAAGAGTTGCAGATGCCTTGAGTAGAAGGTAGAGCTTGCTGACAAAAATGAATGTGGAAGTGTTGGGATTTGATGAATTGAAGGGTTTGTACCCCGAAGATCCTGATTTTGCAGAAGCCTGGAAGGCTTGCTTGGCACCAGTTACCTTGGAAAAAACCAAGTGGTTGGATTTTCTGATCCAAGATGGAATGTTTTTTAGAGGAAACCAATTATGCATTCCAAGAAGTTCCATGAGGGAAAACCTAGTCAAAGAAAAACACAGTGGAGGATTGGCGGGACACTTTGGTCGGGATAAGACCATTGCCCTTGTGAGCGAGAATTATTATTGGTCGTAACTACAAAAATATGTGTAGAAATTTGTGCAGAGTTGTAGAGTCTGCCAGATGGCAAAAGGTGTGAGACAGAACATCGGATTATACCAGCCGTTACCTATACCAGAAAGACCATGGGAGGACGTCAGCATGGATTTCATTCTTGGTCTACCAAGGACACAAAGGGGAAATGACTCCATATTTGTGGTGGTTGACAGGTTTTCAAAGATGGCACATTTTATTCCCTATCAGAAAACTAATGATGTGGTTCATATTGCAGGTTTGTTTTTCAAAGAGGTGGTACGACTGCATGGTCTACCAAAGAGTATTGTTTCCAACAGAGATACCAAGTTTGTTGGGTATTTTTGGAGAACCCTGTGGAAGAAATTAAAGACAGATTTGAAATTCAGTTTAGCATACCACCCACAGACAGATGGGCAAACAAAGGTGGTGAACAAAAGTTTGGGTAACCTATTGAGGTGTTTGATAGGAGATAAGCCCAAAGGATGGGATCTAATTTTGCCACAGGCGAAGTTTGCATATAACAATTCTGTCAATAGGAGTACCAACAAATCTCCATTTTAGATAATATATGGAAGCAGTCCCAGAAATGTTTCTGAGTTGAGGAAGCTGAATACAGGGGAAAAGTGTAGTATCGAGGCTGAGGATTTTGCAGAGCATCTAAAGAACCTGCATGAAGAAGTGAAGAAGCATATTGCTAAAATGAATATGCAATATAAGACCAGAAGCGGTGGTTTAAGGAATTCGAAGTGGGAGATGAAGTGATGGTCCATCTAAGAAAAGAAATATTTCCTACTAAAACCTATAACAAACTAAATATGAAGAAGTTTAGACCGTGCAGAATCCTAGCAAAATGGGATTCAGGCAATGTGTATGAAGTAAAACTTCCAAGTGGGTTAAACATATCACCTATGTTTAATATTTCATATTTGGTGAAATACCATGAGGGGGATAGTAGTGAGACACCAAGTGCAGAGTTGTGGAGTATTCCAGCATCTACTCCAACCACAAATGAGATAGAGGAAATACTGGACACTATAGAACGCAAAAGTACCAGAAATAGAAAATATTTTGAATATTTGGTCAAGTGGAAGGGTAGACCAGCAGAAGATGCAACTTGGCTAACAAAAATGGAGGTTGATCACTTGGGTCTTCCTCTAACAGTTCAGAAGTGAGGATCACTTCTCAAATCAATCCCGGGTGTCTGATGCAGGAGCATCCAGGGGCAACAAAGCAATATTGCATCAACAAAAATGTTCTAAGTGTTTTGGCATAGAAAAAATAATGTGTCATGATATCACGACAGAAAAAGTGTCGTGATATCGTGACATGTCATGTTTTTGTGACTCAGGAAGGAGAGAGAAGAAAAGAGGAAAATATGTCGCAATATCGCGACATAAAAAGTGTCATGATATCGTGACCAAAAGAGGAAATAGAAAGAGCAGAGGAAAGATGTCATGATATTGTGACATAAAAAGTGTCGCGATATCACGACCGAAACAGGGAAGAGAACGTACGGAGGAAAAACTGTCATGATATCGCGACGTAAAAAGTGTCGCGATATCATGACCGAAACAAGATGAAGAAGACGACGCAGGAAAACTATCACGATAGAAAAAGTGTCGTGATATCGCTACCAAAATTAGGAGAGAGAAGACAGGCAAGAAATCTGTCGTGATATCGCAACATGTTTTGGCAAGGAAGAAAACTGTCATGATATCATGACATGTTTTTGCAGGAAGCGAGCAGAAAGGAAAGATGTCGTGATTTCGTGACATGTCACGTTTTTGCAACCCAAAAGCAGAAAGAGAGTACGAAAGGCAAAGATATCACGATTTCGTGACCCGAAAGTAGGAAGAGCGTACGAAAGAAAAAGATGTCACGATTTCATGACATGTCACAATTTCACAACCCAAAAGTAGAAAGAGCGTACGGAAGATAGATGTCACGATTTTGCGACATGTCACGAATTCATGACCTGAAAGCAGAAAGAGAGAGTGAAGGAGCAGAACTATCACGATATCACGACATGTCGTATTTTCACGACGCAAGGACAAAGAAGGGGCCAAAGATCGAAAGGTGTCACGATATCGTGACCTATCATATTTTTGCACCCGAAAGGAAAGCCAAAGACGAAGAGTCGAAAAGGCAGACATTTTGAATACCAGGACAACGAAGCGGTACAGGAAGACAAAATGAAAGGTTATGGAAGAGGAAACAAAGGGCCAGCAGCTGGAAATGAAGCGTCACCTGAGAACCTTTAAAAAGGAGAGCAGAGGCATGTACAGGGGCTGGAAAATTTTGGGAACGATAACATATTTCTGTATTTTTAGATTTCAGAAACTTGGTAAAGTGTAACTCTTAGGCGACTTCTATAATATTCTGTGTAACTGTAAATCTTTGTTGTATTTTGAATAAAATAAAACTATTTTTCTTCTCTGTAATTTTGGCTCTCGATCATTTGGTCTGTCACAAATATGCCCTCAAATATGCACCAAAACCTATCCTTAAATTTGTACTCAAGCCTTAACACAAAGCTTGATCCAATCACAAATCAACTCTACTAGATTTCCTCCTAGTCTTAACTCAAAGCTTGAACAAATAAATCAATCAACTCTGCTCTCAATTATTCTCAAATACTTACCTTATATCTATCCACAAGTTCTCTCAATAACTTGCTCAATTTGTTCAACAAGTTTTCACCAAGACTTGCATCAAATATGCTCAACAAGTCTTCCTTAGAACTTGTCCAATCTGCTCAACAAGTCTTCACCAAGACTTACCTCAAATATTCTCAATAAGTTCTCTCAAAAACTTTCTCTATCTGCTCAACAAGTCTTCACCAAGATTTGTCTCAATTATATCCACGAGTCCTCACAAAGACTTACCTCTAATCTACTTGTAAGCTTTCACAAAATCTCACACAAATCTATCCTTAAGCTTTCATAAAATATTACTCAACTCTATCCTTAAGTCCCCTCTAGGACTTACTCAAATTTGCTCACAAGCTTTCACAAAAGCTTGCTTAACTCTGTTCTTAAGTCCCCTCTAGGACTTACTCAAATTAGTCCACTAGCTTTCACAAAATCTTATTCAAATCAATTGCAAAACTTCCATACACAACTCAACTTAATCTTTTTAGAAAATCTCTTCAATTACACAAACAAGTTTCACTAATAATCTTGTTTAACTATAGAAACATATAGAGAATGGTAAGAGACTCGATATATTTCACACTCACAAATCACTCTATCACTTTCAAACTTACTTTGAAATCAATTCAAAAATAAGGTATAATTTGTTTCGCAGAAAATTGAACTATCATTCCAATGATCTCAATCAATAACTTTGAACCAACTTCACTCAACCAATCATTAAATGAAACACAAGTTGCTTTCAAACCCTATCCAAGTGTTTCACTATTCTTCCAACAACTCACACTATGGAATTCCAACCTTGAATCAAGATGATTCCAAATTCATATAATAATGATACTCATGTTATTTCACAAACCCTAGCTCAAGATAGTTCTCAACTTCACATAACAATGATACTCATGATATTTCACAAACCCTAGTTCAATATACTTCTCAATCTCACATAACAATGATACTCATGATATTTCACAAACCCCAGCTCAAGATAGTTCTCAATATTCATATAACAATGATACTCATTGTCTTTCAACATTCATAAATCATGCACATGAAAACTCACTCAAAAATTTCCAACAATGCTTATAAAACAATCCTTTTCACTCCAACTTTGCATTTCACAATATTCAATCCAATAATATTTCACTCACAAGAAATATGTGCCCATACCTTTTGTTTTTATGGAGATATGTCTTCAAAACTTGTCTCAATTATAATAAAATTCTCTTTGTCACTTTCAAGGTTAGATAGTAACAATGTATCTCAAATCTCCACAAATATTCTCCTCAAAAACTAATTCACAATCACAAAAATTAACAAGTCTCAAATACAACTTATTATCTCCAAACTTCTCAAAATATCACTCAACACATAAAAAATAGTTTCCTTTATTAACTCCAAACTTTTCAAGGCATAGAAGACCAAGTCCCTTTATAAACACCTTATAAATTCCCAAAAATAATTTTCAACCTATAAAAACTAATCCCTTGTTTAACCCTTATTACTCCAACCTCTATTTATTTTTTCTAAGCACAAAATAATATAAAATATCCAAATACCCTTATGACTCCCTATATTTCACCAAGGCACTATCTAAAATATCATGTGGCCTTAATACCATAAGTGCTTTCCAAACCTTGGCGCAATTTAAAACATAAACAAAAATTATATTGTGCTTACCTTATACACCTTGGCCCACATTGCAAAAACAATAGCGCATGCCTTGGCTATGCTTCAAACCCATGACAAATTGTTGCTATGGCACTCTAGCCAAAGGCTAAACAACCATTGGGCCACACGCCCACACAAGACCTAAACAAGTGTGCTCCCTCTTATTGCCTCCATAGATTTCGACGAATGAAAACAAAACCTTCTGCATTCTCAAAATGATCATGTGGGGATTTGAGACCCCAACCTCTGCCCTGGAAACGACTTAACACACCCTTGGCCACCGATTGCACTATCCAGTGTTTATGAAACACTTTGGTCGTTCCACATACATTTATCTAAATGTTTGCCCTCCAAAGCTTTAAAAACATGAAAACCTCTTCTTACTCACAACAAAGCAGCGCACATGTTAGCATAACCTTTTTTATTCGAATGTATGGATAAGGAAATTAAAATATTAATTTTCCTCGAAATACACCTTGTCCTTTTTGCTTCGACATCATCTCAAATTTGACTTTAGAAATTCGAATTATAAATTTAATTTTTAACCTTTAACTTTGGCACCCAAAGTTATTTAAATTAAAATTTTAACCTTTAGGTTAAAATATTTAAATTTAAATAAATTAAATTAAATCCTTTGCAACTGCTCATTGGGTCTTTTGAAAGATAAATTATTTTTAATAATTCCTTGGACCTCGTTTTCTTCACCTCATTCTTTTTCCTGAAATATTATAATATTAAATTATAATTTTATTATTTTATTTTAAACCTGTATCTCCTTCCTTGAATATTCATACTTTTAGGCCTCTTTAGGAATATAATATTAAAAATAAATATTATATTCCATTCCTTTTAAAACCTTCATTGCATTTTGGAAAAACCACCTGATGACATTAATGATAACGAAACTAAAACAACAATCTCTTGACATCAATGACAACAAAACTTGTTCAAATTTCCAACACCTACCAAGTAGTGGTGTCTGGCCTTTAGAGCATGCATCACTACATCTAGCTCTAAATGATGAGTAGCATAATTAACTTTATAATTTTTAAGCTTCCTTGAAGTGTATACTACCACTCACTCTTCTTGCAAGAGTACTCCTCCTAACCCTTATAGTATTGAATCCATACATACTAAAAATTTTCCTTGGGGATCTAGAATCTTCAGTATTGGTATCATAGCCAAAGGGTTCAAGTATGTATTGATAATAGTCATAGCACTCTAGATGGATCCAAACATACCCAACATCAAACAACACAATTCTCAGCTATTGCATGGTCACCTCAAACATTGAACAAGCAAGACATACATTAAAATCAACTACAAAACATCTAACTATAATGGTAGAAGATTACCTTGAAAGGAGATGATTTCCATTACCAGGTTTAACAATACAAGGATTCAACCTTAGGGGAGGATTAAATATTCATTCTTATATGGAAAATCCATAGCTAAACCAAACGTGCAAGACCAACATCAACCAATAAGGTGAATAACACAATATAGGTATCCATTCGAACACAAGCAAAGATAAGTTCAAACATTGAAGGGATAAGTTTCAATATCAAACCTGATGGATTTGAAGATTGAATGTGTCTTCCTTTCCTTCGAGTGTTGATTTGTGCAACATTTTCCCTCCAAGACTTCATTTTTTCTTTTACGTTTGTCCTTTCTTTTCTATCCAAAGATGATAATCCCCACTTTCATCATCCCTCTCTCCATAAGGGATGGAGTCCACATACTTACATATGTCACCATCCTCCCTCATTACTCCATACTCATCTGCTTTCAATTCCCTCTTATCTCCTTGACGAATGAGTAGGTTCAAACAAATTTTAAATTCATTCTTTTTCTTTCAGAAGAAGGTTCACCATAAATAATGTTCCTTCCTATTCTTGGTAGAGGGCTTATTATTAATAATAATAAAGTCCTACATTATGTATTAAAAATAAACTTCTATTGCTATTTTAAAAGTAGATTCACATTATTTAAAATAAAAATAATTATTATTTATAAATTAAATTCTATTATCATTTAAAAATAATATTATTATTTACAAATGAAAATCTATTATCATTTAAAAATAAAACAACTATTTATTATAAATCAAAATCTATTATCATTTAAAAACAAAACAATTATTATTTATAAATGAAAATTTATTATCATTTAAAAACAAAACAACTATTATTTATAAATGAAAATTTATTATCATTTTAAAATATTATATCTATTTATTTTCAAACAAACTTCTTTTGTCACTTAAAATAAAACATCTATATATATTTAAAACATAAGCAAGGGTTCTTCTGTTGAACACTATCATCATTCTAAATAAATTTAAGTCACATAAGTAGTTTCAAGAACAAAAAAATTATGCATGCTTTCTAAACCGTTGAAGTAGCGAGTGATGTTGTATACACAACAAATAATATACAAAAAACAAAGAAGAAGTCTTTACATCAACCCAGTCATATATCTTACTCAAATAATTTATGATAGCTACTAGGCTATCAACTAAAAGTCAAGGTGGCTGTCCATTTGATGATTATTCCTAACCAATAATGCATTCCTGTATGAAGGTATCTATTCATATTACCCTTGAGTTACCTTTGTCATAACTTACCCAACCTCAGGTACTCTACTCTTGGTGGATGATTCTACTTCTTCCACCCACAAGTGTACCTGATCATGCATATTGGTAATATGTCAACAATACCATGTTCTTCCAAAAATCAAACTAAACATCGCACAACTGTTCAATTGCATAAAACTAATTATTAAAGCATCATCAAATAATATATTATTTTTCCATGCCACAAAGCCTGCTAGGGAGGCTCATGACACTAAATGACTAAGTATTACATAACACATAAATCCACATTTACTAACATAACACCTCACTTACATGACACCTAGTATATACTCATATATTAATCACACTCTAAACTAAACTATTTACATGGTACTTGGAATATTATTACAATGTACCAAATAACACATATTTCCCAATTATGTTTACTTTGAAAATTTAACCCAAGGTATTTGTATTAGATTACTACCTCTAAAGGATTCCCTTCAAGTAAAATATATAGTTGTTTTCATTCTCTTCGAGTAGATAAGTCCATAAGTTTAGTCTTGCTAGTGTATACTTGCATCCCAACTTATTTATAAAAGTGCTATGAAGCTTTTATATATTCATTTAAGCTTTTAAGAATCTTGTCAATCAATATGAGGTCATCAAAATAAAGGAGAAATTTTACTAGATAATTATCCAATTGTATTCCCTCTCCTCCCATATTTTCTACCCATTGCTTCAATTTTTCAATATAAAGGCCAAATAAAGTAGGTGATAATAGACGACCATGTTTCACCCTGATATCACTTTAAAACACTCTAATAGTTCTAAAATTCTATTTTTTTGCTATGACTTGCTCATAAAGTCGATGTACAACTACATTGCAATTGGTTGGTACACCAAATTTTCAATTCTTTTCCATAATTTACCTCTAAGAACTATGCCAAAAGCCTTTCTAAAGTCATAAACCAATAATAAATTTATCCTTTTTCATTTTATATCCTCTATAGTAGGTGACTTAAAGTAATGAAATGATCTATTAGTGAATACTTTGATCTAAACCCTACTTGCCCTATTTCCTCTTTTCTTGATTTTCTACCCATTGACTAGTTTTGCTTTCTATTATATTGCCAAACAATTTTACAAAAAGAGGATTAATCATGATGGTGCAATAGTTTGAAGGATTGTTAGTGTCTCCATTTTAATGCAATGGTATGACTAGGCTAGGTATCTATTCCAATGGAAAGCCTCCTTTAATGATGTCATTAAAAATATTTTGGATGTATGGTGTTAATATGTCAACCCCATGCTTTAGATGTTTAGCTTGCAAACCATCTATATCTTGAGCTTCACCTATTACTATTTTCTTAATGCCCTCCTTCACATCTTTCACAAAAAAAGTTCCCCAATTGTATTAATTAAAGGAAGGGTGTCTTTTCCTTGGTTTCTCTTATATAATTATCAAGCATATTGCAACTATTATTTTCTTGTGATATTATTTGTTATGTGCCTTTTGCTTTGTTGTAGCTCTTTCCAAATTTATATTAGGCTATGCTTTGCAAGATATATCATATTTTTTCCTTTGCTCTTAAGTATTCTTTTTTTCACTAGTTATTTATGTATCTTGCTATTTGTTTTCTCTTTGCTTGGTTCTTCCAAGGTTCTCTATACTGCTTTGCCTTCTTTGTCATACCATAGATTTACAAGGAAGCTTTCATGTTTTCTTTTCTTGGGTTTTATTGCTATCAAATGTATAGGTTTCAAAAATATTTGTCCTCTTTCTTTTCTCTCTTTGTATAATTTGCTTGAATAATGTTAAAAGATTCGTTATTATTTTGTCATATTTTCTTTAGTTACTTGAAGATACTCTTCTTACCTACTTTCCTATATTTAAATATTTATGTATATTAAATTGTGATAAAAGTTTTATAATAAAAACTGTTTCAATTTCTAAACTAATCTTACAAATAAAGTTTGATAAATAAATAACATTTTATTTAATCAATTACATCATATATCATATATTATATATTTAATAATTAATCAATTACATTATTTTCCATTTTTTTACGAATCTCCTATGCTACATAATTTATAGAAGTTGACCGACTTGCATTTCCTTATACAAGCCGTCGTAGTTTGAATTCAAATTACATATGTCGGACGGTACACGGCTATGTTCGTTCTACACTCATCTCCCACCGTTGCCCAACAGCCGAGGATTGACTGACCTTGACTTAAGTCAATTGATAATCCACCAGTGGAACACTATCGTGGTTTTGAATTTAGGAAACGTGTGCTGGACGGACAAGACTATGTCCACCAATGACCTTGCCTTTCTAGCTGGCAGTGATAATATTGCGATGGCGATTTAAAGGGCGGTGAAATTCTTTAATAATATATCCTTGTCCTTGTAAAATCTAAGTTGAAACGAGTAAAGCTACGATGCGATTTAATTCACTGGAATTGTTTCGTAATTGAACGAGGCAATTGACGATTTAATTGCACGTAATTGAACGAGTCAATTGACGATATAACGTGGAAGTTTGAATCGTTTCGTAACGTGCACGTAATTGAACGAGTCAATTGACGATTTAAAAGTAACGTGGAAGTTTCTAGTGTCCAAAAGTTAAAAAACAGTGAAATTTTTTCACATCCGCCCGTAATCGATCAGATATTCTTTCCTCCCATGATTTCATCCTTGCAATGTTCAAAACTCCGTCTGCACACATATTCAAAAAACATTCAATACAATAAAAGAAACAGGTACTGACGCGACTTTTTATCACAGAGTTTCAAACATTGCAAATATTTTCCAAAATAAAACCAAAAAAAGGGTCGGTGACCTGCCCGACGTGCCTGCAACGGCATGCTCTTCCTTTGCCTATTGCTAGTTTATTTAAATTCGCAAATCAAGCGAAGGCTCTATGATCAAATTTAAAGCCATCCTCACGTATTTCTTTGACTTATTTCAAAAAATTGCAGAAATGAGAATAGAAGGAACATGAAAATGGCGATGAGGCGTCCCTTAGTGTTAAGCTCGTTCGGATTACTGCTTCTGGCAGTTACGATGCTTCTACTCCTAAGCAATTGTGATTCCATAGGAGTTGGTGGAGGAGACATTCTTGAGTTGGGGGCTTCGCTCGCGGGAAAGCAAACCATAACTTCAAAGAATGGAATGTTTGAATTTGGTTTTTTCAATCCCAGTGAAACGACCAAATGGCATATCGGCATCTGTTATGCCCAAATCCCCGTGAAGACAATCGTTTGGGTGGCTAATCGGGACAATCCTCTCACAAACAAGGCCGGCGTCCTCAATATGTCGAGAGACGGTCATCTCCGACTGTTTGACGTATATGGACGTTTAATTTGGTCTACCAACAATGTCATCAGAGCGTGCCAGGCATTGATTTTGGACTCTGGTTATTTAGTTATGTTCGGCGGCCACAACAATTCTCAGATTGTTTGGGAGAGTTTCGCATATCCTGGAGATACATTGTTGCCTACGATGAAGATGTGCAAAGGAATGAAATTAACTTCTTGGAAGAGTTCTGCTGATCCAGCGCCTGGACCTTTCTCTTTAAGTATGGATCCGTCGCCAGGAAGGACCCAGTATTTGCTGCTCTATAAGAACCATTTTCCATATTGGTCCAGCGGAGAGTGGATTGGTGACCATTTCACCAATGTGCCTGAGATGTTAGGTAATCCGTTGGGTTCTTTATATTTTGACGAGATCTTTGTAAATATGTCTCCTTCACGCATGTACTTCACGTATACAGTAAAGTCAAAAAGCGGGATGGTGATGCTGCCTCGCATAGTTGTACAGAAGACCGGCGAACTGCGGAGTACTTATGGATCGAGAACAGTAAATGGAGCCTTGTCTGGTCGGAACCCCGCGACCAGTGTCGTGTCTATGACGTCTGCGGGGCTTATGGAGCATGCAACAACAACAATATTCAATTTTGCAGCTGTCTGCAGGGGTTTACGCCCAAAGACAATCGCGCCTGGAATTCCCAAGAATGGTGGTCAAGCGGGTGCATTCGGCGTAGCCCATTACGATGCTCTGCTACAAATGGCACTACCGACGGTTTCTTGGAAGTGAGGGACAAATCCTTACCCAGTGATCAAGCTGTTTCGCATCCCGAAAAGCAAACACAAGAACAATGCCACACTGCTTGTCTCAACAATTGCACCTGCACAGCCTTTCTTACAACTAATTCCACTCCTCCTGTTTGCCTATTGTGGTTCGGGGAGCTGTTAAATCTGCGCGATTCATCAAATGGCCAGTCCCTTTTCATTCGGTTGGCTGCTTCTGATTTGACACACTTGTCATCGAAGAAAAATGGTAGAGTCCTCGGGTTTTCCATACTACTTCCAATGGGTGCTGTTTTCCTGACTTTATCGGCTCTGCTCTTTGCAGTCTTTATTAGACGGAGAAGTCGAAGATTGCTTCAAGCAGGCAGGCAGGATGACATGCCAACATCGCTCAGAATGTTCACTTACAGGGAGCTGCGAATTGCAACGAAGAATTTCAAGCATAAGTTGGGGAGCGGAGCATTTGGATCCGTGTTCAAAGGAACACTGCCAGACAGCAGGCTTGTAGCCGTCAAGAGATTAGAGACAACAGCACAAGCAGAAAAGCAATTCCGTGCAGAAACGAGCACCATCGGAAACATACAGCATGTGAATTTGGTAAGGCTTAGGGGATTTTGCATAGAACGCTCTCAAAGGTTACTAGTTTACGAGTATATGTGCAATGGCTCCTTGAATTCCTTTTTGTTCTCCAAATCCGAAGACAAAGAGGAACAAAAAGTGTTGGACTGGAAGACCCGATTTGAGATTGCGTTAGGCACAGCGCGAGGATTAGTTTATCTTCACGAGGAGTGCAGAGATCGCATCATCCACTGTGATATTAAGCCTGAAAACATTCTCCTGGATGAAGACTTCTGCAAAGCTGGCTGATTTTGGGCTTTCAAAGCTTGTAGGTAGGGATTTCAGCAAGGTGTTGACTACTACAAGAGGAACGAGAGGGTACTTGGCCCCAGAGTGGGTCTACGGTCTGCCAATCACTGCAAAGGCGGACGTATACAGTTATGGTATGACACTGCTAGAAATAATATCAGGCCGCAGAAATCTAGACTTGGCTTTGCTGGAATCGAGCAGGTACTACTTTCCCTCGTGGGCTGCAATGCAAATTCACAAGGGAAACATAAGTGGTGTGGTGGATGCAAAGATCACTGACAACGCCGACATTGAGGAGGTGGGAAGAGCCGCAATGGTAGGCGTGTTATGCATTCAGGAGGATGAAAATGCTCGGCCAAGCATGGTTCAAGTTGTACAGATGTTAGAGGGGACGATGCAGCCTTGGGAACCCAGCGTTAATGTGAACCAGCCAGAGGCGGAGGAAGAGAGCGTTAATGTGGAGCAGCCAGAGGCGGAGGAAGAGAGCGACAGTTTCGTTGAAATTCGAGTGAAGTAATTAATTTGCCCATCAAATTCCTCTGGATGTTTAAGAAATAAATTACATACTCTATTTAATTAGGAGAACAATTTATCACGACCGTCGTTGATGTCTTGTGTAATGTCTTAACGGTATATTTGAGCTTATTCAAGCCTTTTTATTTTCTTCGTCTTATATTAATGCCATTTTTAATATTTTGTTTTGAACCATCCTACCAATTTCCGCGTGAATATATATATATACTTTTCTATTTTTCATATATTTATTTTAAAATGGCATGGTTAAATGAATGTTTTTTTTTTAATTTATTTTATTAGGAAGTATTTAAGCAGTTGGAAAAGGTTTTAGTCAATGTATTAATGTAACGGTGTTTTTTTTAAGAGTAAGGAATTATAACTGGTATTAAAAGAGATTAAAAAATTAAGGGGTTGCTATTTTTCACAAATAAGAATTAATTATGATTGGGATTGGTCTTGGATCATGCAAAAATATTATAAGTAGTTCATTATAAATTTTTTATAGATTGCATAACCCCTAACAAAATTTACAGGGAAAGGTATTCTCTATGAGCCTAGGAAGAAAGTTAAAGTAAGATTTTAAGATTTTAAACAAAACCTTTTTAAAGGTATTAGTTATAAAGAATTTAAATTGAAATAATATTTTTAACTCCTAAAAAGATGTATCTAGGATGATGATTAGAAGCGTGTTGAATCAACAAGATGATAACATGTGTGATCATCTAATTTACTTCACTAGCAAACAAATGAGCAATACTAAAGTGAATTATACAATTATTATTTATATTTATATTTACAATATAAATTATTTATATTTATATAGTACTTAGCTAATACCAAAATAACAAACCAATCAATAGTAGATCCAAGAAACACTTGGGAAATTTTAGTTATATTATTATTAGTGTTATTTGTATGATGTGGTAGTTCTCCATTGACTAATTCTACTACTAATTCTTTAAATTTTTATGATTTTGGTAGTTATATTCCTTTAAAAGGAGAAACTCTAAAAGGTCATAA
>JAQPPZ010000382.1:0-11215 GCA_028583015.1 Wollemia nobilis | reverse complement strand
TTTCTCAATATCAAAATCCCCCTCATTTTCCTACAAATTGAGGGCATAATCCTGAGAGCCTGTGCTTGGGACAATCAAAACCCCTTTAGCGTCCTTGGAATTATCCTCAATGGACAAATTCCCAAGAATGGCCATAATCAAATTGGAGTAACCCCCTGGAATCAGAATCAAAACAACCCCTCATGGAATCAAAACAATCCATCTTGGAATCAAAATTAGACTAATCCACATTGGGTGCAAAACCAACCACAGTGGAATCAGCAATACCAGTCCTATCCAAGGCTGCAAAGGAATCAAGGTCAAACTCAGCATTTGTTACTTGCACCTAATCAGAATTTTTAAGAAAAACAACAACAAACACGGCAAGTGAAGCAACCTCAATTGCTGGCTCAGCCGATCACTAATCCAAACGGGTGTAAGACAGACACCTCCTGTCTATGTGGTGAAGTTGAAGAAAATATTGAAATTAATGTTCTTGATTGTAGTGACATTCAACTCCGTTCGGGGAAAAGTTGTACCCGAACCGGTTTTAATGGAAACCAAAGATAATGAAGAGCAAGAATCATCGAGAACCGAGAGAGAATCCAACCAACAAAAGAAACAGAAAAATTGGATCCAACAATAGAAAAAGAGACACAAGCGGAGAACAATTACCAAGGATAGTTCCATATTCTGAAAGACTTAATGCAATACCATAAATTTACGAGTCATAATTGGTCAAAGAACTCAAAAAGTTGACTATCTCATTACCCTTATTGCAAGCCATTAAGAAAATACCAGAAATTAACGGTACTATCCAAAATTTGTGCATTAAAAGAGCAGGAAGAAAGAAGAAAGCATTCCCAAAGACTGTGCAGGTTGAAGGGAAGATAGGCTGATCTCTTATACGGAAAACTACTACCTCCAAAGTATAGTGATCCGGGAAGCCCGGTTATCACGGTCACCATAGGTTCGAGTACCAATATCAAATGTGTTAGTGGATCTAGGAGGCTGCAATAAATGTCATGACTAAAGATACAATGGAACAATTACAGCTCAAACATCTCGGCCCCACATTTACGAGTTTTAGAAATGGGTGATGGGTCGGTTGCAAAACCTGAAGGAATCATTGAAGATGTCCCTATAGAAGTTTCTTCTTGGGAATTCCCTCTAGATTTTCTGGTTTTATGACCAAGAAATTCAGCACATGGATATCCCATTATTTCGGGAAGACCTTGGCTTGCAACTTCAGCAGCCTTCATAGACTGCAGATACGGAAATATGACTATTTCAAATGGTATTGAGCTGAAACAAATTTCTTTATATCCTCTTGCAAAACCATCTAGCAAATTTTTGGGTCGGTTATGGTTTTTCGGCTCGGATGAAGAACCGAGAAGAGGTCATTTCTACACTAGCTACCTTAGTAGTAAGAGAACACACAGAAGACCTCAGTGACACAGAAAACTTAGAAAATGAAACAATCTTGATGAATGTTCTGCATGAACAAGGTTTAGAAGGGGAAGCAACAAATATCCAACAGTTGATAAGTAATGAGGAGAATCAAAAATCTGAAGATGAATCATCTGTGCTATCACAGGGAAACTCTGTTTCACTACCACATGGATGGCACCATCATCTGATTTTTCCTTCTCACTGTTCCATACAAGATATGCTTCCCTCAAGCAGCAATGAAACAGAAACTGCTTCGTTTCTCCCATCTCAGCAATGTCCTCTTAATCCCTTAAACACCAAGTATGAAGGAGTGAATTCAGTCCTTCTAAATACAAAACAAATAGAAGTCTAGCCAGGCAAATTTTTGAACATCTACAGCCAGCTTACTAGGGAAGAGGAAGAAAAATTGATAGTTGTTTTGCAGAAGCATGTTCATGCTTTTGCTTGGAACTACAAAGATATGTCAGGAGTTCATTCTGATATATGTACCCATAGAATCTATCTTGAAGAAGTCAAGCCAGTCAGACAATTTCAAAGAAGATTGAATCCTGCCTTAAGAGATATTGTGAAAGAAGAAATTGAAAAACTCCTGGAAGTAGGATTCATTTACCCAATTTTCGATAGCCAATGGGTTTCTCCATTGGTAATAGTTCCTAAGAAAAATGGAAAAATGAGAGTATGTGTAGACTATAGAGAGTTGAATAAGGTGACATACAAAGACCATTTTCCATTACCTTTCATAGATCAAGTGTTAGATACTCTTTTTGGAAAAAGATACTTTTGTTTTCTTGATGGATTTAGTGGATATAATCAAATTCAGATTGCACCTGAAGATCAAGAAAAGACAACTTTTACATGTCCATGGGGAACATTTGCCTATAGGGTTTTACCTTTTGGTTTGTGTAATGCCCCGACAACTTTTCAGTGAGCAGTCCTAGCAATTTTTGCTGATCCGACCACCAAAAGTGTTGAAATTTACATGGATGATTTCACGGTATGTGGACAAACTTTTGATTTTACATTGGAAAATCTTGATAAAGTCTTAACACGCTTTGAAACATACCACTTATCCTTAAATCCAGATAAATGCTTCATGATGATGAAGGAAGGGATAGTTCTTGGTCATCACATCTCTCCTGAAGGGATCCAAGTTGATCCAAAGAAAGTTGAAATTATCAAGAATCTCCTTCCTCCTAAAACTCAGACTAATGTCAGAAGTTTCCTAGGACACATTGGTTTTTACCGCAGGTTTATTCCCAACTTTAGTACAATATCCAGTCCTATGTTTTCCTTATTGACTAAAGATTATGAATTCTCTTGGACTGCAAAGTGTTAGGAAGCATTTGAAGCTTTGAAAGAAAAATTGATAACTCCACCTATGCTCAGAGGACCTAATTGGACATTACCATTTCACATTAGAGTGATGCCTCCAATACGACAATTGGAGCAGCATTAGGACAAATTGATAATGGTGAACATTATACCATCTACAACATTAGCAAGAACTTGACGGGAGCGAGAGAAAAATTATACAACAAGCGAGAAAGAATTCCTAGCGGTAATTTATGCCATCAACAAATTCGGGCATTATATCACGAGGTTATAAAATATTTATTCACACCAGATCATACAGCCATTAAGTATTTGATGAATAAACCTATGGTAAGTGCAAGAATTATTCGTTGGTTGCTGTTGCTACAAGAATTTGATATCACCATAATCAACAAACCGGGAAAAGCTAATGTTGTGGCAGATTTCTTGTCTAGGTTGCGAGAACACGAGATGAAGGGGAATTAGTTGATGACACTTTTCTGATGAAAAACTATTTGCTATATCGGTTCAATCACCTTGGTTTGCGAATATAGCCAATTATTTGGTCACGGGGAAAGTTCCTCCACATTTTACTTCAAAACAGAAAAAACAATTGATCAAACAGAGTTCTTCTTTTGAATGGATTAAGGGTATGCTTTTTAAATGCAGTCATGACCATGTGTTACGTAGGTGCATCCGAAAGGATGAAGTGTATGATATCCTTAGAGCTTGTCATGATGAACCCTCGGGTGGACACTATTCCGTAAAAAGCACGGTTAGAAAAATCTTGGGGATAGGATATTATTGGCCATCTCTTCACAAGGATGTGAAAAAGTACACGAGGCATTGTGATGCATGCCAAAGAATGGGGAAACCCACTCATACAAATGAGATGCCACTGCGGCCTCAAATGGTTTTAGAACCATTTGAGAGGTGGGGAGACTTGATTTTGTAGGACCTATTGATCCACCTTCTCAAGGAAAGGTGCATATTCTAGTATGCAGCGATTACACGACAAAGTGGGTAGAGGTGCGTGCTTTCAAACATGCTCGTGAAGAGAAGGTCATTTGATTTCTTGTATACTCAGATTTTTCAGAGATTTGGAGCTCCACGGTCTATCACCATAGACCAAGGACCCCAATTTGCATCCAAAGTCATAAAAGCATTTAGAGAATTGTATGAAATCAAACATAGGAAATCATCACCTTACCACCCACAAGCAAATGGCCGAGGTTGAAGTAACAAACGAGGGAACTAGAACGCATCTTGACAAAAATAGTAGCTTTTCATAGGAGAAATTGGCTAGACAAATTACACGAAGCGGTTTGGGCCTACAATACTACTTGGAAGTCCACTCTTTGGATTCACACCTTATGAACTAGTCTTTGGTAAAAAGCCTCTTTTACCTATTGAATTTGAGCTACTAACATTGCGCACAGCACTGGAAATTGGAATTGACTTGTCGCAGGCACAGACAGACAGGATTCTGCAGCTGAATGCATTGGATGAACTTAGATTGGATGCTCTGCACCAAAGCGAGGTAATTCAGGAGTGGAGGAAGTTGTGGCATGACAGTCACATTCAGCAGAAGAAACTTCAACAAGGAGATTGGGCTTTATTGTTCGATTCTCAATATGAAGACTTCCCTGGAAAAGCTGAGAACTAGATGGTTGGGACCTTCTTGGATTGAAGAGGTATTTAACAATGGAGCGGCTCGTTTATCCCCCATTGATGGGTCACGAAGAAAGTTGGTAGTGAATGGACATCGCCTCGGGGTATACCATACACCTCTGACTAAAGAAGAATTCTTGCAGCAACTTGATAGTTTGGATACACGACAGGTGGAAGAGATTCCTTCTTCCACTTCAAAACAATCAACATGATCAGTGGATTTCAAGAAAAAATAGAAAATACAAAAAAATCAAAAAAATAGAAAACAAAAAGATGAATAAATTATGAGTATGAATTCCTTCATGGGCATGGTTTCAGGGGAAATCATGAAATTCCTTCATGGGCATAGTCAGGATCCAGAAAAAAAAAAAAAAAAAAGAAAAAAGAGAGAAAAGGAGAGGTAAAAAAAAAAAAGAAGGGAAAATCAAGAAAAAAAAAGGAGAAAAATGAATAACTCAGCAGTGAAAACCTTTTCTTAAGGCACTACTGAGTTGGTGTGCATGAAAACCAGTTTTCTGGCATGCATAACCTTGAGAAATTTTTGAACCATCATTGTACAAATTCACCTAGTGCACTTGTTTTGAAATGTTGCGAGAAAATCTCGGTGAGAATATCAACAAAAGCGAGTCATTCTTCAAAGCGGCATTAACTATTTTTATCGGGTATATATTTCTTACATTTCTTCATTGTAAAATGATTGGTATATAGTATGTGACAATTAACCATTAGCATAAAAGGTATTCATAAGAGTTGGCATACTTAAAAACATGTTTTAAGAATGACAATATTGATTTCTGCCTAATCTTCGGAACAAGAATGCCAAAAATAGTGCCTGCTGTATTATCTTCAGAAATAAAATTGTCTTCAGAATGATAGCAAAATGGATGTTGCACTTTGTCTTCAGAAAGAAACTTTATCTTCGGAATGACAATTTGTCTTCAGAAAGAAACTTTGTCTTCAGAATAACGATTTGCTGCATCATCTTCGGAATGAAGATCTATCTTCGAAATGAAGATCTGTCTTCGGAATAAGGGTCTGTCTTCGGAATGACGATTTACTTTCACAATACAGCTTGATCTTCGGAATGAGGATTAATCTTCGGAATGAGGATTGATCTTCGGAATGAAGATCTATCTTCGGAATGAAAATTCTGCAAAGAGGATTTGTCTTCGGAATGAAGACCTGTCTTCGGAATGAGGTCATAATCTTCGGAATGAGGATTTGTCTTCGGAATGAAGACTTGTCTTCGGAATGAGGTCATAATCTTCGGAATGAAATTTTGTTTGCATTTTCGAAAAGAGCATTTCCACGTGGCATCCAAGAAAATAAGGTACGACAAAATCAAGATTTTTCTTAGTTGCATGCGAAGAAGGGACACGTGTCAATTAGCACATGGTCTATTTTTGCACTCATTGGAAATACGGAGAACGTGACCAACCATATGCCACCAGTTTTTAATGTCAATTAACATGCACGTGAGAATCTGCAAAACTAATGAGGTGGATCTGACGGCAAGGACATCCATGCAATTATCAACGAACAGGTGTACAGTGCAGAAGTAGATATGTGTTCCATCTTTCTTTCCAAAGGCGTGTTGTGAGGTACAGTGCACAGAATACGGTTCATTCCGAAGAAGAAGATGAGAAACAAAGCAACGAAGGTTTCAACTTAGAACTCTGCAAATTTGCAACAAAAAACAGCCAAAAATCTTGCAGTAGAACAGCAACCATAGTGTACGATTTTTAAACAGAGAAAAATGGGGCGAAAGATCGGAACGAGCTTACGAGATACCAATTACCTCCGAGAAAATCCGGCGGTTGTGCAGATTTTTGAAGACGGAGGGTTTATGACATTTTTGGATAAATTCAATGGGTCTTCGAAGATTTAGGTGGCATGTTTGCCCATACGTTCGAAACAACCGAGCACATGTCAACGACATGTCTATTGAGGTAAGCCCTAAAATTTTAAGTCGGATTACGGAGCTGCCATTAGAGGGAATTTCAATTACTAGATCCGGCAAGAACACATTGACAAATGTAGTTAATCAGTTTGTAGAAGAAAATGATAGAGAACCTGAATACTTAACCCATAACAACACATGCAAAGGGTTAAAAGGGCCGACCTACAGGAACCCTGGGATGAAGTAGCCACCTGGGTGATTAAGTTTTTGACCTGTGAAGGGCAGTATGTGTTGTTGTCAGGGCATCATCTACGAATTTTGAACCATCTCAGACATGGTAGACAACAACCAGAAGTTAGGGTAAATCTTCCCCTGTATCTGTATCAAGAGTTAAAGAACATGGCAAAAAGATATCAGGAGGGTAAAGGAAGCCTTCGCCATCATGGCCTTATCAAATTAATTTGCCAACATCATTTTAGAGGAAACCCTAGGAGTTTTGACAGGTTTTACTCTAACCTAAATGATGTCATTTTTGGGGATGAAAGTGAGGAAGAAGAAGAGCCAAATACTGCTGATGTTGCTGCAGAAGAGGAAACAGCTACTGCAAAAAATATTGCGAGAAGGCTGCTACAGAAAATGTTGCGAGAGGATGCTTCGAGAAGAGGCTACGAGAAGATGCCCCCGAAGGTACATTCTGAGAACTACACCCCACAGCGACGAGAAAACCTTGCTCCTGAACCTTCAACTTCAGAGGCTAAGAGACAAAAGAGAAGAGGATACGGAACTAGCGACGGAAGCGAGAAAAACAAAAGAAAGTTCGGTTTGCTGAAAGCTGCAAGCTGACTTATCGGAAGCGAGAGAAGTGAAACAAGGGAAACAAAGGCATCAGAAACTGACCCCATGACCCCTATTGTCACTAGAAAATAGAGAAAAAAGAAGAAGTTTGCATCCGGAACTAGGAGGTCTACAAGAATCCATTTGAAAGAAAGCTCGAGAACGAGTCATGGAGGAAGAAGATAGACCAAGTAGCCCGGATGTCACGAGAGATACAACCGGCATCGATAACTTTCCAGAATTCCCTGAACAGATAGGTGAGGCAAAAGCTGAGCAAGTTGGTTTGGAGGAGGCTACGAGTTCAACGAGGCTACGAGATATGGTAGATACCCTTATAGACGAGTCTCACGAGCCTCCCGAACAAGAACAAACTATTGCGACAGAAGAAGAAAATTTGGTTGAACGACCAGCTACAGCGGTTTGTCTGCATCGGCTTACGAAGCGAGAAACAGAAATGGAAGACATCATCGAGCGGTGAGGGCAGCAAGAAGTGTTGTCAAAACACGGACCAAATGGATCACGGAGAAAGAAAGCATCATTGAGATGCAAGCAAGAAAAATTGCAGAACTTCGACAGGAAGTGGCAGAACTAAAAAAGTTGTTGTCACAATCTGAAAAACAGCCAGCTATATCCCATGATGAAGATAATTTGGCTCAATTGCTTCAGGTTTATCAAGAGCAGATGACTCTGTTGAGGCAGACATAGAAGTTCATCCTGAAACAGCACTCCTTCATTTTGAAGAAGTGCACTGTTCATTACGAGCGAGTGCCTTCTTGTTACGAAGATGCTTCAGAAATGGTGAGAAATATTGCGAGAAGATGTTGAAAATGAACCACCAACACGAGAGCAGTCCCAACGGCAAGAAAATGCTCAAGTAAGTACTCCTCTTGAGGTCCCTGCATTTCAACTTGTTACACTTCCGGTAGAAACGAGTAGATAAGGGGTACAAGTAGAAATACTATCCGATGACAACCCCATAGAAATAGCAAATAAGGGGGTGCAAGTAGAGTTATTGACGAGATGAACGACCGGTGGAAGTGGCGAGAAAAAGAGTACGAGATAAATCTGTTGCCTAGGATCCCCCCTATAGTAAGACCACCTAATAATGTGTCCCTAGAACAGTACAATGCGGACATAGCTAGCTGGATGATTAGATATGAACAACTTGCCAATAAAACTAAAAAATTCAAACTAGAAGCAAAACAGCTAGAACCCAAGGACACAAAAATTTAGGCATTGAAAGAAAATGTATCTGAATTGTGCCAAATTGCTGAGTTTTTAGTCCAATTTAGACGGCCGGCCAGTTTTCTGGCCTTATTTTGAAGGAAAAATACCTTAGATGGCAGGTCATGAGGATTACTTCAAACCTTCCATACAAATTGGACACTATTGAAGATTTTCTAGAGGCATATTTTGACAGTCCTTTTGAGCAGAAAAATCTCTTGTGTGAACTGTTTTTGCACAGTTTCTTCATTCTAGAGGAAGTTGACTCTCATCCTCAAATCTACATTGGAGATGTTCGGTTGAGAGCATTTATGTCTACTTTGCAAAATCGGCTTTATTGGGATCATGAGAAAAGGCGAGAATAAAGTGATTGAAACAAGGGCTGAATTGTTAGTCAGAGCAATCCAGCCAAATCACCTAAATATCACTCAGCGACACTTCTCAATGATGAACAGGGGATGATATTAAGAGAATGTACTTGAACAATTTGAGGGACTGTGTGACCAGATTTAACAATTTTTGTGATCACAATTTCTTCCCAGCATTGTCGGTATGCGAGAGACGAGATGGAATGAACTTTCCATGTCTTTGAGGAAAAGAGAACCTATCTCCCCCATCAATCTAGAGTGGTCCGAGAAGAAGAGCGAGAAGGTGTAGTCCAAGCGAGTCGAGATCATGCAACATAGCTGGATAGGTCTCGGGTTCGAGGCCTCCAACCATCATTACTCGAGTTCCATTCTACTTTGAGGAAGATGCCGAGCCTGATGAACAATTTGAAGATTGGCTCAAAAACATTCGGGAAAATAGGGGGTATTACATAGGCAAGAAGTTATTCTACGAGGTCATGGAATCTAAACATGGACATATGTGATTCCATAGCCCAAGAGAATGCATGAGGGCATGCATTAATATAAGTTGGGGGGAAAATGATGAGGCACTGGAAATGCCTCAATCATAACATGTTTTGTACACTAAAAATGCCTATAAACTCTTATGTTTTATATGATATGTTATTTAAGTTGATTTAATATGCTGTATATTAACCATTTTGCATGATCAATGTATTTGAAATATTATATGCTGATTTTATGGCTTTTTGCATAGTTTTGTGTTCTTTTTGCTATGATTTGCTACAATGGGATATGCTTAGAATAATAGCGGCATTTCACTAATCATATTTTGATTTGTTTCAAGCATTTACTTCACCTAAATGCGCATTACAGTGCAAGCAAACTGTTCTTGTGCAGCAAAAACTGGTCTTTCCCATGTAAATTCCAGCCAGCTGTCCATAAAAAGCAAGGCATGGAATTCACATGAGGAAAGGGATGAAGACCATTAGAATTTGATCTTAGGAGATAACCCACCTGAGAGATGCAGAAGAAATCAATGGAAAAGCATACATTTGTTCATTCCGAAGTATCTTCGGAATGAACAGATATCTTCGGAATGAAGAAACACAGCATCTTCGGAATGAGCGGATCTTCGGAATGAAGAATGCAGCGTCTTCGAAATGAGCGGATCTTCGGAATGAAACATGCAGTATCTTCGGAATGAGCGATCTTCGGAATGAGAATGCAGTATCTTCGGAATGAGCGATCTTCGGAATGAAAACTGCCTTTGTCTTCGGAATGAAGCCACTTATCTTCGGAATGAAGAACAGAATGTGTTTTTGACCTTTTGACCGATTTTTGAAGCCGGAAAAAGGGAAATAAAGGTTGGAAAAAGTAAAGAGAAATATCTTCCATCTGTCTTTGCCGTCATTGCCGACCAAATCCATCATTAAGGGAAAGATCAGGTTTTAGTCCTCTTCTAGGATAAAACCGAGAATTTGTTGCGACATTGTAGGATTAGATCTTTTGAGATATTCTTTGTTTGTAATCAGATCAGAGGATAGCTATAAATATTGCTCCCGTTCGGGTTGAGCTTAGTAGTAAGTAGGAGAAAGTAGAAAATAGAGTAAGGAAGCTAGCAGAAAATACGAGTATAACTAGAAATTAGTTGTTACGGTCCTGTACTGATTTTTAGTGAAATTCTTGTAATCATGTCTTTTGATCAATAAAGTGCACAGTTCTATTTCAAATTACTTGTAAATGAGTGTGATTAAGATTTAGAAAAAGAGAGAGACTTACACCTTCTTACGGACAAAGAGGCTGGCCACTTCCGGACCTAGGAGGAGGACTAACAAAGCGAGGTTTTATTACGATTTTCTTTGCGTGAGAATGAGTTGTAGAACTTGTTATGTCAAATTGATTGTAAATAGTTGACAATATTTGCGGTATTAGTTTATTTATGCTAAGTTTAATCTTGTGCTTAAAGCTTTTAGTTGCAATCTTACTTTCAGAAAAGTTTCCACTTTATTTTGAGGTTGTTATTTCCAGAATTTCTTGTTTTTCAGCAATTTCCTGCATTTTTATGTTTCTTTGTCAAAATACGAACGAGAAGATTGACAACCTTACATTTACAAAATTTTGATAGTTTTTATTTCCACATTAGATCTAGACTTTCATTACTACAAAATTAATTAGATTTCATTTACGCAATTAGGATAAGACTTTCAATTCTACAACTATTAATTCTGTAATATAATTAGGTCTCATTACGCAATTGTAATTAGGACTTCATTTATGTAGTTAGTGATTAGTTTCCAATTCTGCAACTTAGATTAAGATTTAATTCATGCAATTTAGAGATAGGAATGTTCCAAAACCCCCCACAAAACCGGTTCCACCAATAAGACTTGTTGCCCTAGATTGACCTAAGTTATAGCTGTTTCACTTCTTCTCCCGTGAGATAGCCTTGTACACTTCCTGGATTGACAGATTCATTGAGAATTAATGATGGTAT